>MU106165.1:0-152523 GCA_012274485.2 Sinapis alba | reverse complement strand
AAAAAAAAAAAAAAAAAAAAAAAAAAAAAAAAAAAAACATGAGTAGACAGTATAACATTTTGTTTATCGTGTGTGATGAATTAGAAGCTCTTACGTGATTGCAATCAGCGTCATTCTCTGATTCAAACTCAAGTGGTTGGAGATTATCTAGCAACTGATCTCGATGATGCTTAGGTCGTTGTCTTCGATTGCTTTCTTCCGAGGTTGGAAGGGGAGAACCATCAGAAGAGTCACCACCACATCTCTTGATCACATCCTTGTCAGTCATCTCAGATCCACCATCATTCCGAATCTGTAACTGTGGGAGATGAACACTGACAGCTGCGTTCAAGCTTTTGTATATGCCTATGACACTCTCCATGAAATGAAGGTTTCTCCGAGCTGCACAAAATTACATACAGAGATTAATTTCACTACGAATCTTCAAAGAGATTGCACAGTTATTAAATCTGACTTACCCTTTTTGAGATGTTTGGATTTGCAGACGGGACATCCTGATTCAACTTGCGAAGATTCATGTATGCATGAACTGCCAATTAATTCCCAGAAACATAAGAATCAATTTGAAATCAAATAGTAACAGAGATGGTAAGTAATCTTACTCGCAGAAGACGTGGTCACAAGGAAGTAACACCGGTTGATTAAGCAATTTCAAGCTGCAAATATGTAATTCAATTGTTACGATTCAAAAGAACACCATGAAAGTTGGAAAAAAGAAAACTATAGACGAACCAGAGAGGGCACTTGAGCTCCAACTCTAGTTTTTGGAGGTGGAGAACCCATGGATTCATCAGCATATTCGCCATCGCTGTACGGGAAGCAGACTTAGATGATGACGAAGGCTCTTGAAGCCGAAGAAGAGAATGAGAGAGTAGTGCAGTTTGTCGATTCATCTCCGTTCGATTATTTATTTAGTTAGAGAATTTAGGACACGTGTACGGTTGACATAATTGGCGGGAAGAAAGGCGGGAGATGCTGAAATTTGATGAGCGGAAGAATGTGTTGAATTAAAAAAAAAAACCGCGTGTTTGCTTACGAAATTTCGAAACATTTTGAATCCACCACAAGCGCTTAATAAAATGCCCAATAAAGCCCATTTATTTGTTATGAGGATTGCATTCAGGTGTTATAATAACTCAAGTAATCCTCCTCTATAAATCCCAAGGTTCTGGATTGCATTCTAGTGGTTGGTCTCTAAACAGAACCATCTAATTATTATTACCCAATAACTAATTTTTTATTTTTTTTACTAACAACTGCTGTCCTCTTTACAGCTTTACCAAATTAAGAACAAGCACTGGAATTAGCCTCATACATTTAAATCCAGTTTAGAGTAAATGTCATTCACTTAATTAAGTTTTTAGTTAGGTTTAAAACTGCCTTCATGCCGTCATGCAGTATGCATTCCAGTCAGAAACTATCTCCAAACCCGATACAGGCCGGCTAAATAAACCGGACGCAAATGTGGTGTTTCATCCGTGGTATACAAAGATTGTACCAGTGGTCTTCTCCACTCGCCATTTATTTTGGAAATTCTCATTGAGAGCTCCCATTCTTCTTCAAGAGATTACTTTCTTTTGCTGCTAAAATGATGCCAGGAGAATAAACAAGACGAAGACCTCTCTGTTCCTGCCTAATTAACACTAATCACTCCCATTTTCTTTTCTAAACAACCAATCAAAACGTTAGGAAACCACAAGATATGAACAATCTATACTCCTTATATGGCCAACAACAGTATCTAATCCTTGCTGTCTCATATTATAAACGCGTGAGCTGCATCTTCTATATAAAATGTTTTTCTTTTCTTCAAATGTAACGTTTAACGACAAAAAATTTCATGAAATTAGCACTCTTCGAATCTCCCACTCCCAGAAGCTTTAAACTCCAATCTCTGATTATGGACCTGAAAGCAGTCAACCAAATGGTTATGCACATGTGGATGTAACTGTGGTTAAGAACTTAGAAGCAATGTCAACTTACCACTTGGAACTAAAATGGAGGTTCGAGTGGTTCCTCCGCACTCCCATTTGATACTTCCTCCACATCTTCTTCCATTGACAATCTCACATACTCTCTCTGTGCGAAACGATCCCACTCTGTTAGACTTGGATCCTCCCGTTCCTACAACAAGGAAATACAAACATAGTTTTGTTTTTAACTGCAATAACCCCAACTATTACCAACCGATTTTAGTAGTTAAGCTAGTCATAATTTTGTGTTCTACAAAGCCAAACTTACCTGGCGAATGAGGAAGGGGTCACGTGTTTCAAAAGCCATAAATTTGTTAAGGTTGAAGAGTATATTAAAGACGTTTCCTGAAAGTTTGGATCCTTTCAGATCCTCGAGGGTGATACAGTTCTCCTTCTGTCAAGTAAGACAACCATATATATGAACCAGCTCGGAGAAATCAAACGACCATGTGTCCTGGTATGAATAGTTTCTAACCTCTGGTTTAATCATGTCAATTATCTGACATAGGATATCATTGAAGTGAACAGGTTCCTGGATTATGCTTTCCATGCGATGCAGCTGCTCTTCGAAAAAGAAATGTATTTCGTTTGGAGTGATCACCTCATTTCCATCCAAGTCTATGCACTTGAACCTGATAGTATATCATAACAGAGGTTCAACATGAGTGTTTTAGGTTCTGATAACCTGATAGAAAATGAGCAAACTATTAGCTTCTCAGTAAATACAGAGATTCTGTAACAATATCAGCAGACGTCAAGAATATATATCATGATCTTGCTATTTTAAAACCAAGGGGATTCTTTCATAAAGGAAGACCAATATCAGCACGGAGGGGAGTGTTGTGTAAGGTGTACCAATACTCAAGACTAGGCTCAGAAGACTTGTCTTCCTCGGCGAGAATGAAGTATACAAAGTCTTCATAACTCATCTTCCCTTCAACTTTGCTCGTAAACTTCCTAGGAGCCTAAGATAGAAACATAGCCACGGGTCAAGATCAAGTGAGAAACGTCCCGTCAGACTATAACGTTAGCTTTACCATATTTCGAGAACCAACCTGCGAAAATATTCTATCAACAATCCTGTAGGTAAGGGCATGGTTACCATACTTGATGAGATTGTCCTTATCAATAAAGCAGTCATGGTCACCATCAAGTTCCCAGAATCTGCAGTAGATCACGTAAAAGTGCTCATAGGAGAAGTACCTGAAAAATCAAAAGACGACATGCTTGTGAATGATTGAACCAGGCATAAGATTTGTCTAAGCAAAATATGAAGGCATAAACCATAATCATATAGCTGTTTCCTTTTGCATTGTTTTAATGATATATATCTGATAAAGCCACTCGAATGTAATTCATCTCCGTGGGCTTGTTAGGAAGGTATGAAAAAAGAAAAAAGAAACTCACCTAATAATTTTATTGATGTCGTTTTCTTCATCAAGCTGTTGCATAGCAGCAATAAGATTTCCGCGTTTCAGCTCTCTAAGAGTAAGGCAGCCAGTTCCGGATCTGTTAATGTAGTAAAATATTCTGTAGATGACCGTTTCAGCTGGGTAATCAATGAAGGATAACGTTAGTACTAGTACCAAATGTAAATAACCAGAAGAAAACAGATATTTGCCAAACAGTACAGCAAAAGAATAGGGTTTGAGGCGGTCAAAGATGCGGCTTAACTTAAAATTGCAGAAGCGTCTTGTTTAACATATAAAGGAAAAATCAAGTAGATTTCACCATATGTAACCCATGAAATCATTAAGTCACAAATAAATGAGTCCTACCATATCTTTCTTGAAATTCACATGTAGTCCTCAGAAATTCTAAGCCAGGATGTGTTGCCAGAAGCTCATCAAGAAGTGGTTTGAAGTCTGCCTGTAGCCAAATCCAAGAAAATATAGAAATTGTTAGTGCTACGGGTTAGAAAAAAGGAGAAGTCAATTGTTGCAAAACATATCAGAAAAGCGGGAGAAGAATCACAAAAAGACCTGTCTGAGGTACTTGCAGTCCTGCTGCTTTAGTATATTGTATATCTGAGAGGCTGTGTCCATAGTTAACATATTTCCATCAATCCAATACTTGATAAACGCATCCCTGAGGATAATGGTGGGCAATCAGCAAACATTAGTAATGCACCAACCACTCAATAAAGTTTTAGGTGCCACAAACTAAAGAGAGATACCTTGTAACTATACCACTGCAATTGGGATCTATCTTTCTGAAGAGTGCATGAGAAAGATAAGAAGGCAGCTTGCAGACTTCTTTCGTAATGGATTTGAATTCTGCAAGAGGAACATGAAGGCTAAGATGAATTCACGTAAAAAGGAACAAAAACTTGAAATAAAGGAGCATCACCATTCACATGTAGTCCGTCAATATAGTTACTAAAAAAATGATCAACCATGGATATACATTGCTCCTTTAGCTCTTTAGCTGGTGGACGCCCATGTAGGAAGTAGAACTGCATAAAATATGAATCGTATAAGAATAATTAAGAATACAGAACCAAAATACCCTTTCCCAACAAACTATTATGAGCAAAAACTGATGATATTATCATGTCACACTGAAGTAATTTTTTCTTCTTCAAATAAGTTCAACAAAACAGCCTCAGTTTAATCTTGTATCGACTAAAGAAGCAATCAGGACACAGAGTTTGAGTGACAAACATAGATACCAGACCAAAATCAGGGATCACTAGCAAGGCAATGCAGTCGAATGTTACAGGTAAAAGGATCCAATGCAACAAAACCTGAGGAATGAGTTCTTGCTGCTTTGGTTCCTTAAGTGATCTCAGAGGAGAGCGGAGAGATGGAGGGCTAGCTCTTTGCCTCGAGAAACGTGGGGAGCCAGACAAGCTGCGTGGCGATAACGGGGGAGTGCCATTGCTCAGAAAGACAGATGGCAAAGCAGTTGCACCAGAAACATTGATGGCCGGGTAATTCTTGGTTGGGGTTCCAGATTTAGCTTCATCAATCAAAGACTTGACCTACAGAAAAAAAAAGAAAATGTGACACAGAGAGATTCATAGATACATGTTTCAGAAAAAGGAAGTACCAATGTGGCAGTCTCTGGGAGTGAGAGCCAGTGGGAGAAAAGTTGATCAGCAATATGAGAGCTTGCTTTCAGGGGAGAAGGAGACAAACATGGGAGCTGCAAGAGCTCAGGATCTAATATATGAACATCATCGTCTACTCCAACGATATCCATCTTCATTTCGACTAAGAACAACACAAACGAGAAACCCTACTTCTTCCGACTACTACTCGAATCAATTATTCTCCAGATACTCAAAAATGAACAAAAGCGGATTAGAAAATGTCGGCGACTTGAAAGCTTTACAGTTGGGAAACACCAACACGATTCGATAAACCCTAGTGTTCGAGTTATATACAGAATAAAATCTCTAGACGATTGCTTTCCAATAATAGACGAACTGCTTATGTAATTGGAATACTTTCCTGAAATCGAGTTGAGTGGAACTTGGCAGAAGAGCGAACTAAGCTTTCCGATCAATGAACATAGAGACTGAAGAGGTTCTAGGCGGAGAAAACTGGGAAAATCTCCCGGAAAGTGATGAAGCGAAGGAGGACTCGAGAGATATTTTATTTCCTCGGCGGTTTAGTTTTACACTTCTCTTTCTCTTTGACCCAAGTCAACCACAATAAACCGCCTATATTTACATTTAAAAAAAAACAAAATAAATAAATAGATAAATGTGATTTACATGATAAAATAGCAAAACTAAAAGCTTGTGTGTACAAACTACAACATGGTTCTTCTTCACTCATGCTCCTTGGCAATGGCCTCGGGACTGCAGGTATGCTTCTTGTTCTAAGGTGTTAATAAATGCTCTGCATGTTTCTCCCTATCTAAAGCTTTTCATTTTCTCTCTCATTCTCTAGGTACTGAGTCTGAAACTGATGATTACTAACTCATCAAATCTTTATGCTCTTAGAATTAGTACTCCTCCAGAGGCTAATAGATGGTAAACGATTCATCTCTTGCTTGTTCATCATAGTCCAAAACTTTTATTGTTTTATTCACCCTAACTTGAGAGTCCTTCCTTCTCCACAGGTCATATTATCCGTCGTTGGAACCAGCCACAGATGTGGGAAAGATGGATGCGTGCCAACACCTTTTGATGATATTATCTGATATGCCATGTGAATTTCAACTTCGTGAAAGCTTTGACATGTCCAGTTTTTTTGAATGGGAAAGAGGTTTAGTTGAAACTTAAATCGTTGTATCAGTGTTTTATGCCAAGCTTAACGTTATCTGGGCCTAATCTATGTACTAGGCCTTAAGTATTGAAACCCAATACAATTCTGTGTAACATTCCAACCCATTACTACCCACATTTATTTACTTGCTATTTGTGGCTGACGAATTTCAATTGGAATTTTATTTACTAATAAATGTTTTAAGAACCAAACATAACGGTGGTTGCGGAGGTTGGGGCACATGAGAGAGTGTCTGATCAAAATTACTTGCCCGGTGGGTCGAAGTCCAAAGACATAACTCTTTTCCTTTATAAAAGAACAACACGTTTCCAGCATGAAATCACACACACCATGGCTCATCTTCAGTCTCTTAACCTCATTGAGACCAGTCACATCTCTCCCTCAACCGGCACCGTTCCATCCACCACTCTTCCTCTCACCTTTTTTGATGCTCCGTGGCTAACTCTCCCACTCGGAGAATCTCTCTTCTTCTTTTCTTACCAAAACTCAACTGAACGTTTCCTCAAAGACATTGTCCCTAATCTCAAACAATCACTCTCCGTTACTCTTCAGCATTTCTTCCCTTACGCCGGTAAACTGATCACCCCACCTCGTCCTGACCCTCCCTACTTACGCTACAGCGATGGCCAAGACTCTCTTCTTTTCACAGTCGCAGAGTCTCTCGGAACTGATTTCGACCTTCTCATAACTGATTCTCCTAAAGACATCAAAGTGTTGCATGACTTCTTGCCCAAGTTACCTCCTCCTCATGTCTCTCCGGAGGGAATCCAGACACGGCCAATAATGGTGATCCAAGTCACCATCTTCCCTGGAAGAGGAATCTGCATAGGAAACACTTCTTCACATGTTGCAGGAGATGGAGTCACTTTCACTCATTTCATGAAGTATTGGATGTCTTTGACCAAATCCGTCGGCAGAGATCCTGCCACTCTTCTCCTACCCTCTCTTCCTACTCACAGCTGCAGAACCATAATCAAGGATCCGGGGGAGGTAGCCGCAGGGCACTTGGAGCGGTTTTGGAGCCAAAACTCTGGAAAACACGGCTCACATGCCACACCTGAGAACATGGTCAGAGCTACTTTTACAATGAGCCGGAATCAGATAGACAATCTCAAGAGTTGGGTTACAAAGCAGTCTGAGAATCACTCTCCTGTTTCGACCTTTGTGGTGACTCTAGCTTTCACTTGGGTGAACTTGATCAAGACACTTGTTCAAGAAAGCAGTGAAACAGAGGACAAGGAGGAAGACAAAGAAGAACAAGTCTTCAACTTGATGATTAATGTGGATTGCAGGAATCGTCTCAAGTACGCAGAACCGCTACCACATACATACTTTGGCAACTGTATGGCTCCTGGTATCGTATCTGTCAAGAAACGAGATCTGCTTGGAGAAAAAGGATTCTTGGTTGCTTCAGACGCAATCACATGGAGAATCAAAGATATGTTATCAAGCGACCTATTGAAAACAGCACCAAGTTGGGGACAAGGAGTACGTAAATGGGTCATGTCACGTTTTCCAACCTCCATTGCAGGAGCTCCTAAACTGGGACTGTATGATATGGATTTTGGGTTAGGAAAGCCCTGCAAAATGGAGTTAGTGCACATTGAAACAGGTGGTTCTATTGCATTCTCAGAGTCAAGAGATGGGAGTAATGGAGTCGATATTGGATTAGCATTAGAGAAGGAGAAAATGGATACCTTTGTTTCGATTTGGCAACAGGGGATCAAGAAATTCAACAAGTAGCTGGATACAAACAAGATCACTATCTCTGTTTCATACATATCAAAGACCTTTCTCAATACGAGAGCTTAATGTATCAGGTCAAATCATTCAGTATTCACTAAGATAAACAACAAACACATGATGTGAACATGTCCTTAGTGTCCTTATTCTCACTAATACTCATACATATGATCAATGATCTTATCCGTAGAGTTACCAATCATCGGTAGTAAGCCATGTGTCTAGATGACCTAAAAGGAGAGGTATCAAATGGAGATGGTTTCCATGCTGCCACAGGCTCCTTCTTCTTTTTCTTCACAAGTTTGGTTTCAGAACGGAGCCAAGATTCTACGATGGAGAGGAGGTTGGGTGAAGTTTTCATCTCGTTGATATCTGTCATTTTCGATGAACGATTCAGCTCACCATTCTGAATGTAAGCCAAATGTGTAGCCCATGTCTCTAGCCCGTCGAATATATGAGTTGCATATACAATCGTAGCTCCTCTCTGAGTTCATCAATGTTATAGACAAGTCAAAGATCATGCACTATAATCAAACATACTACTGATGCACAATAGGTGTAACATTCCAATTACCAACCGATACAACCATGAAAGCAAGCACATCGTATATTAGGAACATGAGCTTAAAATGGTTGATCATACCTGATCACATTCTTCTTTGAAGAATTCCAGCAAATCCATCCTTGCAACGACATCAAGGTCAACAGTGACCTCGTCAAGTAACAGCACCTGTATAATCAGATTAGCATTAAGGTCAGAAATGAAGACATGACAACAAATGTAGAAACAAGGAACTCTTTTGATTAAAGCCATATGAGAATATAACTGAGAATGAACATGTAAGATTAGACTCTTTGAAACCATATTCGTTTTTACCTTGAAGGGATGTAAGAGTCCCATGCATATCTGCACTCGGCGTTTCTGCCCATCAGAAACCTTATGCATACGCCACTGAAGGTTGATGTCAAGAAGATCAATCAGTTTCTCTCTTCTCACCGGATCGATTCCTTCAACTAGTATGATAACAAAAACGAACAATCTGCTTAAGTCTAATCCTGAAAATGAGGCAAACAAAGAGAAAGCACAACCAAATTCAAGAACATCATTGCTAGGGTAGTGAATATATAAACCTCCAAATATCATATGTTCTGCTGAAAAGTCTCCCTGAAGAGGAACTTCCCCCTAAAATGCAGCAGAATCACGAAAGTAAACTATTCTCAGATGATCAGAAGGGGTTGAGAGTAATCTTAGATTAGTTGCTACACTCAGTGGAAAGCAGTAGAGGCTACTCACAGCTGAACCAACGGTTTTACTCCAAGATCCTCCAAGGTAAGACAAGTCACCACTGCAAACAAGTTGAGTATCATGGAAAGCAGAGCGGCTTAGAACTTGTACAACGTTCTTTCCTCCCACCATATGCTTTCCAGCCAGAATCTTCAACAAGGTTGTTTTGCCTGAACAAATAAGAATTCCACAGGACCACAAGCTCTGTTTTAACAGCTTGTAAATGATGTCTCAAGCTAGTCACGGTCATATATGATCACAGGCAAGCAAGAAACCTAATCGAGCTATAGAAACAGAGACATGAAAACATAAAACCACAAGCGGTGATCTCTGGCTGCTACAAATCGATGAACGTACCAGATCCATTGGCGCCAACAAGAAGGCAGCGAGATCCAGCTGGAAGGTCGAGGTTGAAATCGAAGAATATAGGATCCTCAGCTTCATAAGAAAACTCCATACCACTAACTCTAATGGCATCATCACTGGTCGTCGCCGGATCTTTCGCCGCCATATTTTTCGCCGTCTCAAGCGGTAAAGATAAAAGTTAGTAGGTGGACCGAAGTTGTTTAACGGTCTTTTATATATGTTTCGTTCAACGCTAGATCCACGTAACACCACTCTGTTTCAGCCACGTCAGCTGCTCCACGTCATTATTATCACTCATCGTCAAACCACTGAGTATCGTGCGGACCAAACAGTTGTTTTGTTTGAAACTTTTTATAATCTCTATATAATAAGGTAGAAATATGTTATAATAATCTCTATATAAGATCTCTATATTATAATAATCTCTATATAAAAAATTTCGTGATCAATTTAGATGTAACAAAGATGATCTGAAAAGAAAAATATTACAACAGGGAGTGTTGGATTACAAAGAAAAATACACATCAGTTTACCAACTACCATACATTATAAATGTAAAAAAAAACTCATATTGCTGTTTGCCTTGGTATCTAGTGTCTCTGCCTCTTGTCTCTTGTTCTCAAGTCACAAGAAGATGAAGCCGGACGAGTCCAAAGACTTTAGATTTCACGTGTGATCAGAAAGCTGCCCAACCTGATGCAGCTCCTGTTGACTTGGTCGGTCCTGATCCTTGAGTTGAAGGAAGATTCTTCTGCAGACCGAGTACCACCAAAATGGAGAGCTCAGTGGTGGTTTAAATGTCGTTTGTTGGTTGATTCAGATGCTATTAAGACGAAAAGGTTTGCTTACCTTGAGCTGAGATAGATCAGACAAAGGATCGTTCCTGCGTCGCGTGTTATCTGTTGGTTCGTTAGTAGAACCGTCAGAGGCAATCCTTGAAGTGGCAGGATCATTTGGAGGAGGCAGTAAAGGAGACCTGGTTTTTATAGCAGCAGTTGGTGGTGGAGCAAGTGCCAGAGGTTTAGACTTCCCGTTTCCTGAAAGAGCGGCTGAGAGCATCCCAGTGCCATTTGTAGTAGGTTTTGGCTTCACGTTGATTCTTATGGTTTCACCTTCCTTGAAACCCATTAAAAACAATAATCTTTTTAGGGTTCTACTGAGTTAATAAGAAAAATTGCTGCAGGAAAGATAGAAAGTTCTAAGTATAAAAAGAGAGGTATCTTCTCGATTTAGCAAGATCCTGATTCCATAGTTTAGTTTGAAAACAGATCAAAACTAATATGAACACGAACACAGCAAGATCAAAAGACGGATATGCTCAAACAACTTGTGGTTCTGAACCATTTACTAAAGGAGCAAAATGAGAAATTTTGCAGCATCAACTTGATTCCACGACTTATATAACCCGGGACAGGACAGTAAAAATTCATGAGCAACATTCCATACAGGTGCAAACCCATCCTGTTTTATCTTTCAGATAAAGACTTAAGCCTAAAGATCCTGTCGTTCTATAGTGAGTATGAAGATTTACCAGAATATAAAACGGGGGACAATATATTTTCTGTGTAACAAAATACTGATCAGAGACTAAAAGATCAGGAATAATGAACATAATTATCCTAATCTCTGCATAAAAATTACTAACTCTGTGGCAATCCTAACACAAATAATCAAACATTCAATTCACCCTGTGATGCAATCTCAGTTCATCAATCTATAGCAAACGATTCGCATCCAAAACCATATCTTTAAGCCTACCAATAAAAGAGAGAGATCTAGATACCAACAAACGCATCTCAATGGATCAATTTCACATTAGATTCCGAACTTCTCAAAGTGATCAATCAGATTGAGGCATTGATCTTATCTTAACGACTAAAGCTTACGAAGAGATGGGTTTTACCTTCAATCTATGATTAACAGCAGGATGGATATCAATGTGATCGTCACTCTCACTCGTTTCCCCAGTAGCCTCCTTCTCCTTCTCCCTCCTCACGTACTTCTCGTGATCCGACAACGCCACATTGAAATCAAACGCCTCGTTCCTCTCCGCGAAACCTAGCCCGATAAACGCATACTTCCCACGCCCGTCGTCGATCCTCAGAACGAAATACCTAGACGAATCGAGCGACGGCTCCACGGAGTTCTCTCTTCTGACGGGATCCACGAAACAAGCCGCGAATAGATCGCCGGAGTTCGAATCCTCGAGGCGGATCTCGCACCGATCCTTGCACGACACGACGCGGAGTCTACCGGACCAGATCTTATCGGATTGGAGCCATTCGCCGCACTTGTATCCGCCGGATGTGGTTCGCGGGGGGATCTTGTAGACGGAGACCTCGCGCACCACGAGGAGTGTGTGCTCGAATGTCTCTTCCTCATCCTTCTCTTCCTCCTCGAACGACATCGTGTGAAGCTTTTGACGATCGTTGCGGACTTGGGAAGCTTATCTATACGATTAATGAACAAAAATATATATATTAGCCAAAAAATAAAAACAAATTTAGTTTTTTTATTACATAAGTAACTAAAATTAATAGTGGTAAGAATTATCTAAAATCTTATAAATATATTTAAAACAAGATTATTCATATATATATTGTGTTGTTGCTATGACATGATCTTCTATTTGATTAATTTCACATTATGCAATTATACTTATATAAATCAAAAACTTTAGAAAAAAAAACATTTTTTTATCTAAATGAAAAAGGTTTAGAAAAACCTTCTTTTTAAAAAATTAGATTAAAAACGAAAAGGAAAAAAGTTTACTTAGTTATTATACCTCACCTGGAAATAAGATGAAGCAGAGAATGTGCAATGGCGTGCAAACCATGGAGCTTGAGCTCTTCAAGCAATCAGTCAACAAGTTGCATCTATCTGAAACCAAAAACAGAGTAGAGTCACCAAATGTACCATTTACAAGTTCCAAAAAACAAAAGGGCGAGATATATGGCTATATATATATATATATATATATATATATATATATATATATATATATATATATATATATATATATATATATATATATATATATATATATATATATATATATATATATATATATATATATATATATATATATATATATATATATATATATATATATATATATATATATATATATANAAGTACCATTGCTATGTAAACCTGAGATGCTTTTGTAGGTTACCACCATCATAGGAGCTTACCATGGTGAAGTAGAAGAAGATTAGCAGAGAATTGATGATCGTCCCAGAGATTTGTTGATCAAGGTACTAGAGAAACTGAATTCTTATTGCTTGCCTTGAATAGAAACGGTACAAAGCTATTTAAAGAAGAAGAACAACTCGACTCCTACGAAATAGGAAACAGAAAAGATCTCCCTACAAGTTAGGAAGACTTATTCAAAAACAAACGAAATCAAAACAACCCAACAGACTCGGTCTTGAGTCTTCTTTATTCATCAATCCCTCCCTTAAACTGGAAATGCTTTCCAGTTTACTCATCTTTAGTACACACTCCCATAGCTCTCCTTAAGTTCTCGAACACTTCTAACTTGACTGGTTTGGTCATCACATCTGACACTTGTTCGAGAGTAGAACAATACTCCAATGCTATCACTTCATCATTCACTAGTTCTCTAAGAAAATGATACCTGACATGAATATGCTTACTCCTGCCATGTAGAACAGGATTTTTTGATAACTTAATCGCTGAACTGTTATCGCAAAAAAGAACTGTTCCCTTCCCTTGACCGAAACCAATCTCTTCCAACACATTCCTCAGCCACACAGCCTGACATGCACCGTTGGCTGCAGATACATACTCGGCCTCCGTGGTACTGAGAGTCACAATCGGTTGTTTCTTTGAGCTCCATGAAACTGCTCCATCTCCAAGCATAAAAGTGTATCCTGAAGTACTTCTTCTATCATCTTCATCACCAGCGTAATCGCTGTCCACGTACCCTACGAGCCTTTCACTTCCTCCGAGCTTGTATTGGATTCCATATCCAATCGTTCCTTGAATATACCTCATGATTCTCTTCACAGCCATTAGGTGCATCTCCGTGGGACTCTCCATGTATCTACTCACTACATTCACAGAGTAGATAAGATCGGGTCTTGTTGCTGTCAAGTATCTGAGACTTCCCACGAGTTGCTTGAAGCCAGTTGAGTCGGTTGCACGTCCATCCCCTTCCTTAGTCATCTTGCTTCCTTGGATCATTGGATTCTTAACTGAATTACACAGCTCCATTCCATATTTCTGAAGAATCTCTCTTGCATACTTCCTTTGATTGATAAATATCCCCACTTCATCTTGAATCACCTCCACACCTAGGAAGTATCTCATCTTGCCGAGATCTGTCATAGAAAACTCCTCCTTCATAGATACCTTAAACGCTTCAAGCATAGACTCTGAATTGCTGGTATAGATAAGATCATCTACGTACAGGCTGATGATAAGAACTCTACTGTCTTCCTCCTTCACGAACAGTGTATGCTCGCAGTAGCATTTCTTGAATCCTTCTTTCATGAAATAGCCTTCAATCCTACTGTACCATGCTCTGGGTGCCTGTCTCAGCCCATACAGAGCCTTCCTCAGCTTGTACACTTTCTCTGTCTCAGTCTCAAAGCCTCTTGGTTGCTCCACATAAACATCCTCCTTGAGATCTCCATGTAAGTAGTAATCTGATTGTATCCCACCTAGCTACTGGTGCAAATACTTCATGGAAATCTATTCCCTGTGTCTGATGAAAACCCTTGGCAACAAGTCTTGCCTTAAACTTGTCAACTTCTCCTCTTTCATTCAGTTTTGTTTTGAAAACCCATTTCACTCCAATTACCTTTGCGCCTGAAGGTAGCTCAACCAACTCCCAAGTGTTGTTTGCTTCAATAGATTTGATTTCCTCCTCCATGGCTTTTCTCCATCTGTCGTGAATGACTGCGTCTTCATACTTCTCTGGGTCATCATCGCTTGCAAACAACGCTATCATGTCTTCCCCATCTTCTTCAATCATCAAACCCTTTTCTTCACATACGTAATCCTTCATCCAGGCTGGTCTCAACTTATTTCTTCCAACTCTGCCTCTGTTTTCTGTGTTTGAACCTTCTCCCTCTTGTTGTGTATCGTCTTCTGTAACACCTTCTACTAACTCTTCTTCAGACGTGTTGTTCGCTTCTCCAGTGTCACCATTCTCATTTCCTTGTGATTCACCTTCACCATCTTCTTCAGTTAACTCTTCGTCTGGCACGATCAGCACTTCATTCTCATTATTCTCCTCCCACTTCCACTGCCTTTCTTCATCAAACTTCACGTCTTTACTTATGATGATCCTTTTATTCTCTGGATCAAAAAGCCTGTAAGCCTTGGATTCCTTGCTAACTCCAAACATTACGCACTTCACACTTTTCTCATCCAGCTTAACTCTTCTTTCGTAAGGTATCATTGCGTAGGCAACGCAACCAAAGACACGCAGATGTTCCACAGAAGGCTTATGATTGCTCCACTTCTCAGACGGTGTTATGTCGCCAAGAATAGTTGTCGGACTTCGGTTCAGTATATGCACAGCATACTGCACGGCTTCAGGCCAGAAACGTATGGGAACCTGCATTCCAAACAACATACATCTTACCATATTCATGATGCTTCGGTTCTTTCTCTCTGCAACGCCGTTCTGCTGCGGAGTGTATGCAGCTGTGAGTTGTCGTTTGATCCCATGCTCTGTGCAGTAGCTATCAAACACCTTTGAGTTGAACTCTCCCCCTCTGTCTGTCCTCAAGCACACCAGCTGCTCTCCAAGCTCTCTCTCAGCAGCCATTCGAAACTCCTTGAAAGTCTTGAACGCTTCTGATTTTTCAGCAAGGAAGAACGTCCAGCATTTGCGACTATAGTCATCGATAAAGTTGATAACATACCTCTTTCCACTCTCTGATGCAGGTGCTATGGGTCCACAGATGTCGCTATGAACCAGCTCCAGACCCCTACTCGCCTTCCAGACACTTCTTTTTGGTATGTTCTCTTTGTTTTGTTTGCCCTTCATGCACACTTCACATACTCCTTCTTCTAGTTGTATCTTTGGCAAGCCATTCACCATCCCTTTCACGGCTAGCTTATGTATGCTACTGTGACTCAGATGTCCAAATCTCTTATGCCACGTCTCATCTTTTGGCTCGTCTACACTCTGTATTTGATTCGCTTCCAGCTCCCCCTTTGCTTCTTTAGCAATTGCATTGATGACAAACATTCTGTTGGCTGTCATAGAGGAGTGCATGATCATCCTTCTCTGTTTTTCATGCCAAATCTCGCATATGTCTTCTTCAATGATAATTCTGAGCCCCTTCTGTTGTAACTGTCCAATGCTGAGGAGATTATTCTTCAGACCTGGAACAAAGTAGACGGATGAGATGATCTGTGTTGTGCCATTAATCTCAAGTCTTAGACTTCCTCTTCCTTCAACTTGCATACGTCTGTCATCGCCGAGTTTCACGTGCTGTCTGAACTTGTGATCAAAATCAATGAACCATTCCTTGTTTCCACACATGTGGTTGCTGCAACCAGAATCAAGGTACCATACATGCGTTTCTTCTCCTTCTATCTGCGCCATCAACAACACATCTTCTTCCATCTCCACATAGTTGGCTGTCTTCTCCCAAGTAGGACATTCATTTTTGAAATGTCCCATCTTATGACACTTGAAACACTCTATGTTTCTTTTGTCAAAGCTCGAACCTCCTCTGTCATATCCTCCGCGGCCACCTCTGTATCCTCCTCTTCCTCTGTTTTGATAGTATCCTCCTCTTCCTGAGTAGTCACCGCGGCCTCGTCCTCCTTCCATCTTCAAGGCATGTTCCTCTCCTGTATGCTTGCTCAGATTCTGCTCATGTACCAGCAGAGAGCTTTGTAACTCATCAACAGAAAGCTCCCTAATGTCCTTAGACTCTTCAATAGCGCAAACAATGTAGGTGAATTTCTCCACCAGAGTGCGTAGTATTTTCTCAACCACCTTATCATCAGGCATATCTTCCCCAAGATTCCTCATATCATTCGCCACCACCATCACTCTGGAGAAGTATTCAGTGATTGAATCTCCTTCCTTCATCTCCAAGACTTCGAAATTTCTTCTAAGACTCTGCAATTGTGCACTCTGTACCCTCTTGTTTCCTTGGTACTTTGTTTTCAACGATTCCCAAATATCCTTTGCCGTATCCTTCTTAGCAATCGTCTTCAACACCGTTTTGTCAATGGATGCGAAGAGATAATTTTTCACCTTCAGGTCTTTGAGCTTCTGCTCTGCGATCTCTGATCTCTGAGGCCCCGTTAAAATCACGTTTCCTTCGGGCTGAGTCACTCCATTCTCGATCAGCTCCCACCATTCCTTCGATCTCAAAAGGTTCTCCATAAGCATCGCCCAATGCTCATAATCTCCATCCAGCTTTGGAATGCTCATCTCTCTGTCACTCATTTTGCTTTTGTTTAGCCTGCAACAGAATTGTTATTAGCCGCTCTGATACCACTTGTTGATCAAGGTACTAGAGAAACTGAATTCTTATTGCTTGCCTTGAATAGAAACGGTACAAAGCTATTTAAAGAAGAAGAACAACTCGACTCCTACGAAATAGGAAACATAAAAGATCTCCCTACAAGTTAGGAAGACTTATTCAAAAACAAACGAAATCAAAACAACCCAACAGACTCGGTCTTGAGTCTTCTTTATTCATCAAGATTTTGATGTGATCATGTAAGAACATATCTCCCCCATCATATTTTGCAGCAGAAGCCATTTGCTTGTTCTTAGAAGAAGCTTTCCGTTGAAGCCCACCAAACTTGTTTGTTCTGAGTCCTTTGCTTTCCACACAAATAACAGACTCTCTGAAAATACAGAAAAAAAATAAACAACAAATAAGAAGACAAAACAAGGGTTTGTAATAAATAACAAAGAATCACTAGACCAACAGTTTGATACAAACCTAAATCAGAAAGATTACCTTCAAAGGCCTTCAAAGGTCGGAGATACGAGTCTTAGAGGAGGAGGAGGACTAAGAGCCCCCTTTTTTTTCTTGTGGAAATTGTGTAATGGGAGAAGTTTAAAGAAGAAACTCTCCCAATAAGGTATATTTATAGAAAAAAAAACTCCCAAAAGGAGCCGTTGTAAAAGAGAAAGAGCCGTTGTAAAAAATCCCAGAAAGAGCCGTTATACACATGTAAATTTTTTTAAAAAATCCTTTTAAAATTCTCATTGTTTAAATAAATAAAATTCATCAATACTATTATTAAAAGAGTAAATGGTAACGTCACGGATTCTTAGAACCGGTTTGGGTTTTCTTTTTTTCTTCTCTCAGTTAAATTTCACTAAACCGATCCAAACTTCTCCCTTTATCAATTCAAACTGTATTTGATGGATATTCGAGTGAAAGTCGGGCTTCAAAGGAATACACATCATCCAAATCTAGATGAAAGCGAACCACATATGGGCTAATGTGCAGGCCCTCTAACTACATATTATAGGCCCATTAGTGAGTTTTCGCTAATCACCGACCTTTACAAAAAATCAACCAATCAAATCGATTCTTTGCGAGTCCTCTCTCCTTCTCGCACGAGAATATAACGTTTTTTTTTTTTTTTCACTGGAAGATTACTAAACAAAGGCTGTATAATACAAGGAGGCCCAAAGAAATGGGCAAAAACAACATAAGAACAAAAGTCCAATACAAAGGTCCAAACAAAGCAAACTCTTGAGGCTGTAAGCTGAAGCCCAACAAGAGGAAACCGCAGGGTAAGAGAGATTCATCACCCACCACGTGGATATAACGTTTTATTTAATACTCTAAGCAAGAAAAAAAAAAAATTGAACTTCGTAATAATCATTAACAAACTTTAAAACGGTGCCGTTTACTTACCGCCTTATTGGAGTCATTATAAAAACGGTCCCTTGATTTCTCTTCTCCTCATTTGTGGCCTGAGAGGATTCGAAGCTTCACGATTGTATAACCATGGCGACGGCTTCAGGTACCGTTTTCATTCAACTTTTTCTTTAAATTCTGTAAAGGTGGGCTCTTTTGGTTCTTAATTTTCCCTTTGGTTGTCATGAATCTGTGTTCTGATTATCTACTTACGTCTTTTGTAATCAGAAAGTTTGGGCTTTTACTGCTTTGGCGTTTTTGTATGTCGAGTTTCATCTCTAATTTGGTTTCTGTTAGATCCAATTTGCGATTGAGTCTGTCCTTCTGATGAATTTGGTTTCTTTGGTCAATTTGTTTGGTTAGTGATCAATTTTGGTACTTTCGTAAGAGACAGACAGTCTGTGTGTTTTCTAATTTTGGGTTTCTAAATAATTTTACTGTTTTTGCTACTTTCTGTGAAGTTAATGGTAGACTTGTCAAGTGTTTGTTAATATTTTGAATGTTTCTCTGAGATGTTCCTGTGGGGGTGGTTTTGCAGTTGCTTTCAAGTCTAGGGAAGACCATAGGAAGAAAATTGAATTAGAGGAAGCTCGTAAAGCCGGACTTGCACCAGCTGAGCTAGATGAGGATGGAAAGGAAATCAATCCTCACATTCCTCAGTATATGTCTTCTGCTCCTTGGTATCTCAACTCTGAAAAGCCCAGTCTCAAGCATCAAAGGAATTGGAAGAGTGATCCCAATTACACTAAGTCATGGTATGACAGAGGTGCTAAGATCTACCAAGCCGAAAAATACCGCAAGGGAGCATGTCAAAAGTATGTCTTTCTCTGAACCTTGGCTATATTGCCATATGGATTTGCTCTAGTTTCTAACTTCTCCCGTTTTTTTTTGAAGTTGTGGTGCTATGACGCATACTGCTAAAGCGTGTATGGATAGACCTCGTAAGATTGGAGCAAATTACACGAACAAGAACATTGCACCTGATGAGAAAATCGAGAGCTTTGAACTCGACTATGATGGCAAGAGAGACCGCTGGAATGGGTACGATCCTTCAACCTACCATCGTGTGATAGAGCAGTATGAAGCAAAAGAGGATGCACGGAAGAAGTATCTCAAGGAGCAACAGATTAAGAAACTAGAGGAGAAGAACAATAACCAGGAAGGTGATGATGCAGCAACCAGTGATGGGGAGGAAGAAGATGATGATGACTTGAGGGTCGATGAAGCTAAGGTTGATGAGAGCAGGCAGATGGACTTTGCAAAAGTTGAAAAACGTGTTCGAACTACTGGTGGTGGTAGTACAGGAACTGTAAGGTATGGACTAGTCTTTATATACAACTACAAAATATCATGTTATCATATGTTTATATGGGTGTTTTTATTTGATGCACTAATGATGTAACTTTTTTCTTGATTTCAGGAATCTGCGTATCAGAGAAGACACAGCGAAATACCTGTTGAACCTTGATATCAATTCGGCTCATTATGACCCTAAAACACGATCCATGCGTGAAGACCCACTTCCAGATGCAGATCCGAGTGATAAGTTTTATTTGGTTAGTTGTAGTTTATCGCTATTGTATCCCATATTCTAAAATACTAAACCATATTTTTGCTTACCATCTATCCAGGGAGATAATCAATATAGAAACAGTGGCCAAGCTTTAGAGTTCAAACAGATGAACATCCACTCATGGGAAGCATTTGACAAGGGACAGGACATGCATATGCAAGCGGCTCCATCCCAAGCTGAGTTGCTGTACAAGAACTTCAAGGTTGCGAAGGACAAGCTGAAGACTCAGACAAAGGACACAATCATGGAGAAGTACGGGAATGCTTCTACAGAAGACGAAATTCCAATGGAGCTTTTGCTTGGGCAGAGTGAAAGACAAGTTGAGTATGATCGAGCTGGGAGGATTATAAAGGGACAGGTACGGTTTTTGATGTTATGTGTCACTAGTTGCCTTGTCATAGCAAATATGAACGGCTGTGGTATGTTGTGGTTTTGTTTGGATCAGTTTCATTCTTAATACATGTTTGTTTTGTACACAGGAAGTTATACTGCCAAAGAGCAAATACGAAGAAGATATTCTTGCTAACAATCACACTAGCGTTTGGGGCTCATGGTGGAAAGACCATCAATGGGGATATAGATGTTGCCAGCAGACGATTCGCAATAGTTATTGCACAGGCTCTGCTGGTATTGAAGCTGCAGAGGCTTCCCTTGATCTGATGAAGACTAACATTGCTCGCAAAGAAGCCTGTGAAGGTTTGTATTGTTGACTGTGATGCGCATTTCTGCATATCTTTTCGTAATGTTGTTTGTACGGCTGTGCTAACAAAACAATAAATGGTGTTTTTGGTGAACAGAGAGCCCAAAGAAGGTTGAAGAGAAGAGAATGGCTGCGTGGGGAACTGATGTCCCTGAAGATTTGGAATTAAACGAGGAGGCACTTGCTAATGCTCTTAAAAAGGTAAGAAGGCAGCTCCTATTTGTCTCCTGTTAATACGCTTTTGCCTTGCAGACAAATCTGATACGCAAATAACGATGTGTGCAGGAGGATGAGCGTAAGAGGGAAGAAAAAGATGAGAGGAAACGCAAATTCAATGTCAAATACACCAACGATGTAATGATCTTTTAGCTCCCTAATAGCATCGAATCATATTCTTAAATGAAATGGTAGTTAATCAAAATCTCTCATTAACATCGCAGGTGACTCCGGAAGAGATGGAAGCTTACAGAATGAAGAGAGTTCACCACGAGGACCCAATGAAAGATTTCCTCTGAAAAAAAAAGTCTGGTTTCTCTCTATTACCATTTTAATCTGAAGAAACCTTGTGACATTTTATGTAATGACGTTGACTTGGTTTACTCGCAACACCTTGTAGTAGTAGTAATAAACTTGTCTGTTTATCACCGAAGCTTTGTGAAAGTTGGTTATTGCTGCTCGCATCCTTATTTATTTCATTGACTGGAAAATCTAAAAGCATCACAGGAAACAAAAGCAAAAGAAAAATTAGTTACTAACTGATATAGTGGGCCTAATGAAGCAGATATGTCGTAATGGGCCTAAGCAATTCGACCCAAATTACAAGAAGATTTGTCCGTCTCAGGAGTTCATTTGTCACTTGTTCAATTCTCAATTCTAAAACCCTAAGTTTCGCCGAGTGGCTCCGATCTTGAGCCTTCCTAAACCCTAACATCGCCGGCGGTGATTTAGAGAGCTGAGCTAAGGTGACTTTTCTCTCTTTGGATTCTCCGTTTTTGCACTGTTTTCAGTAATATGCTCACTGTTTGGGTGCCTGATCGTTTTTCAGTTCGATAATCCTTTTGTGAGATTTAGAGATAGAATGTTCATGTGATGAAAACTGGTGGATCTGTTCTCGTTGCTTCGACGATCTATGATTACTGACTATTCGATAATATATTCAAAGGGCTCGATCTAGCATTTACTGATGTTTTCAACTTTATGTAGCTCATAAAGAAATGAGTTTCAACAAAGTGCCCAACGTCCCTGGCTCTCCTGCTCTCTCTGCGCTTCTTAAGGTCAGCGTTATAGGTGGCCTCGGTGTCTATGCCGTTGCTAATAGCCTCTACAATGTCGAGGGTGGGCATCGTGCTGTCATGTTCAACCGTTTAACTGGTATCAAGGAAAAGGTTTTTTGTATTATTCCTCTTATTATCTGAGTCTATGAATTTGCTTCTTTTAAAACAATGTGAGCTTTTACTCTCTTGAATTGGTATTTTCAGGTCTACCCGGAAGGAACACATTTTATGTTGCCATGGTTTGAGAGGCCAATCATCTATGACGTCCGTGCACGACCTTATCTTGTTGAGAGCACCACCGGCAGTCATGACCTTCAGATGGTGCGTTTTTCTTATTACCTATGCCATCCTTCATTTTCATATGGCTTTTGCGGCTTTTGCCTGAGTGTTCAATTTCTCTGCTAGAATATTGCATGGCTAATGTATATGACCTGCCTAACTTTACGGATAATTATTTATTTTTTAAAAAATGGAGAAAACGCTGATTATATATATATCTTTTTTTTTTCTTTTTCTTATTTTGTTGTTTCAGCTTAATTTTCTGTCTATTGAACGAGAAATCAAGCCATACTTTACTTTCGGATGAGATTACATTAAGCTGTAACAGAAAATAACATCTGTTTTTTTTGTTTTTCTCAAAGATGTTGCTGTGTTTCTGATATATTTGCACAGGTGAAAATTGGACTTAGAGTTCTCACACGTCCCATGGGTGACCGTTTGCCTCAGATTTACCGAACTCTGGGCGAGAACTACAGTGAAAGGGTTCTTCCTTCCATCATCCATGAAACTCTAAAGGCTGTTGTGGCTCAGTACAATGCAAGCCAGCTGATCACTCAGAGAGAAGTATGTATCTCCTTGTACAAGTTATTTTCTACTCTTTTGTTCGTAATGGTAGACTGGTTTTCCTTTTAGGCTGTGAGCAGAGAGATACGGAAGATTCTGACAGAGAGAGCTTCCAACTTCGACATTGCCCTTGATGATGTCTCCATCACAACTCTCACTTTTGGCAAAGAGTTCACCGCTGCAATCGAGGCAAAACAAGTTGCTGCTCAGGAAGCTGAACGTGCTAAGTTCATTGTGGAGAAAGCCGAGCAAGACAAGAGAAGTGCGGTTATCCGTGCAGAGGTAAAAGGATATTTGATCTTTAATTGGGAATCTAATGACACAGCTTATATATGTTTTGGGGGGTGTCTCTTGCTAAAAGCATTAGGTTTGTTTTTGATTCTTTGTGCAGGGAGAAGCTAAAAGTGCTCAACTTATCGGACAAGCTATTGCAAACAATCAGGCATTCATAACTCTGAGAAAGATTGAAGCTGCGAGAGAGATTGCTCAGACCATTGCACAGTCTGCTAACAAGGTGTACCTAAGCTCCAATGATCTGCTGCTTAACCTTCAAGGAATGAACTTGGAGCCTAGCCCTAAAAAGTAAAAAGAAGGAAATAGCAAGTTCCATTCGTTTCTCTCCTCCAAAAACATGGTTGGTGTTTTTGACCACATGACTAGTTTGCCCATTACTTTGCTTTTCAAATTTTATTCTCTCCACTAGTTGGCAACGTTATCTTCCTATTGAGAGATTTATATTGGAGAGAAAAATTCGTATGAACATAGCAACATGAGCCCTTTGTATTTAATGACTTCATGCCGGTGCCACCATGATGATGCAGACGTCTTCTTCGTTCTTTTTGCCGGTGATGAGTTTTATGGGGGTGACAAATTTCCGTTGACGTTAAATTTAAACAATTTTTTTTTTCATTTTAATTTTGACCAAGTAAAACTCTTAATTTGTATATAACCGATGGCTGCTTCTATATTACTTAATGTACTATACTATTACTAGGTTAATGTCCTGAAAAAACTATTTTCTTGTAGTTAATAGTCTTGAAATCTGTATTTGTGTATGGTAAACAAATGAAATGGTATCCAACCAGTAGCCAACTTTTCACATGGGCTTATACTAATGGGCTTTTGATAAGTAGGCCTAATAATGAAATTATTAAAAACCCAGTAAAGAAAATATAAATAGTAAAATCAAACCCCTCAAAGAACATCACCCTTCATCTCTCAGTCTCTCTCTCGACCTTTCCAAGTTTAAACCTTTTTCTCACTGTACTTCCCTAACTTTTTTTTCAATTGTTTTCAGTAAATCGAGGAACCCCGTTGTGGAAGGAAGATCTGCAGTGACTGAGCATCACTAGGAAGGAAGAAAGGAGACGCCTTTGGAGGGTATTGATGAGAAAGCAAACGGCGGAGTCGGGTTCAGATTTGGGTCAGGCCATCCAACTGGTTTACATAGATGAAAATGGGAAGTTGAAAACGGACCCAGAAGCCATCGGCGCTCTTCAGAAGCTTAAGGTTCCTGTCGCCGTTGTCTCTCTCTTCGGAAAAGCTCAACATGGCAAGAGCTTCATCTGGAATCAGGTTTCCTTCTTACTTTGATTGAGGGTTTTAGTGTGACTTGCCATTTTCCTTCTGATCATCTAGTAGATCAAATTGCATGCTTTGTGTGATTGGTAAACATTGTAGAAAATTATGCAAAATGAATGTGAATGTTATGTAAACTTCGTTGCTCTCTTTGATGCTTTTTCTTCTAGTGATTGAAACTCGAAGCTGAGAAAATGTCTGATTTTGAATGTTGATGTGTTGTAGCTTGTTAGCAGGAGCATTGGATTTGAAGTTCAAACTCTTCACAGGCCATGCACTGGAGATATATGGATGTGGATTGAGCCTGTGAAGAGGATTTCAGAAGATGGAACTGAATACACTTTAGTCTTGCTAGATGTCGAAGGGGCTGACTCAAACAGCATACTGGTTAGTCTTCTTTTTATCTCATCAAAGTGTGTCAAGTCACTCAAATATAATCAGTTTCATCATATTCTAAATTGATTTATTTATTTATTTTATGTTAGGCTACACGCAGCAGTCAGATATTCGCCTTGGCTATCCTTCTATCAAGCGTGTTTATCTATGGTCCGGTAAGTACCTATGACTGGTCCTTCTTTCTGAAGGACCTTTCTGCTTAAACACAACACTTGGGTGCTGTGTAACTAACAAATTTCTGCTTCATGTTTCAGACACTTGGTGTAGATGACATTGCACTTGATCTCTCTCGTCTACTTGAGATTAGCAAGCACGACCACGTTGGAGAGGCCAAGGACAATACATTTTCCGGGCTTGGACAGTTCTCTCCCATGTTTGTACAACTTATGACGGTGATAATTCCCTTATCAAAATCCATTCATTCTTTAGAGGATGGAATCAGCTAGTCTCTGATGTTTGTGATTGGCTTTATCAGGACATTAACACAGAAACAGTGGAAGGTGGAGAAGATGTAAGTCAGAATAATAGAGTGAGTTGATCCATTCTCTTAGTTTTCCTAATCAAGCCTCAGTCGTTTTATATCTTTTCTCTTCTCTTGTCTGATCAAATTTGTGTACACTCTTTTGTGAACAGGTCGAAGCATTACTGCGTCCTCGGCTTCTCCACGGTGTAAATGCCCTAGTGAAGTTTGTCTCTGAGAGAGTAAGGCCTAAGAAAAGAGGTGATAGTACCATCATCACAGGGCCGCCTCTTGCTGGTTTCACAAAGTCGTTTTCAGAAAACGTTAACAACAGTGTCATACCTAAAATTTCTTCTTTATGGCTGGTAATTATTAGTCAATTGTGGAAATTTTCAGTGTTCTCTTCATATGCTTCTGCATACTCTGATGCATCATCTGTATTTGCTTGCAGTCAGTAGAGGAATTAGAAGGTCGAACGGCTCGTGATACAGCAACTGAGGTATACATGTCGTCTTTAGAGTGTGCAGAGACTCGCGAAGAAGAAGTAAGTCTTGATTCATGTAACACCTCAAAAGTCACTTGGATGCAGTAGTAATATAATTATTAACATAATGATATGCAGTCGATGCTAATAGAAGCACACAACATGGCGGTTATCAAAGCTTTAACCGCGTTTTGTGAATCTTCGATTGGAAACGCTGAAGTAAAACAGAAATACAAAAGAGAACTTTTGAGTTTCTTTGCAAAGGCATTTGAGGTCATCTCTCTCTCTTTCTTTCTTTATCTCTTAATACTGTTTTGCCATTAAGTCAGCTTAATAGTGTGTGTGTGTTTCAGGATCGCAAGCGAGTGGCAAATATGGAAGAGTATTCGAGATGTTGTAATGCTATAGAAGATATGGGCAAGAAACTATGGGCATTGCCTTGTTCTCGTGATGCTAATAGCAGCGATATGATCAAGGTCCTCTCTTCTTCTTTTTTCCGTTTAAACACATGATAAAGCCTGAAGCAGAGCAACTCTTAGCCGTTGAAGCAAGTCTTTCTTTCATTATAAACATTGATGTTATCTGATATGAAACAGGCCCTTGAGACCGCTGTTGCAGCGTATGAAGTATCTATCAACGGTCCTATGAAGTGGCAGACACTTTCTTCTTTTCTGAAAAAGAGGTTCTCTCGTTAATGTTTAATTATCTGTTTAGTCTTCAGGAAAAATTTAACCATTCTCAGTTGTTATTTTAACAGTATACAGGACATTCTCGTCCATCGCAGAGGGGATCAAATGGATGAACTTCTTTCTGAGAACTCAAAACTCAAGCTGCAACACCGTTCAATGGAAAGCACAACGGATCTGCTCAAGAAACAGCTTGAGGGAGGAGAGAAAATGAGGAAGGAATATCAGAAGCGCTATGAGGGCTCCATTGATGACATGAATAAGCTCTCAGATCAGTTCAAAAACCGGATTCACGACCTGGAAAGTAAGTGTAAGTCGATTAACGATGAGCACTCAAGCCTCATGGAGGTGCTCGGGTGTACAAGACTTGAAGCTGCTGAGTGGAAACGCAAGTACGAGGGGACGTTGGATGAGAATGGAGCGAGCGATGGTCGAGTAGTAGGGGTAGATGCAAAAGCCATTGATTGGAAAATTAAGTACGAGAACACTATGAGTGAGCAAAAGGCTGTTTCAGAGAAGATAGCTGCAATGGAAGAGAGGTTGAAGCAAGTTTCAGCCACAGAAGATGGCATGAGAGCTGAATTCTCCCGTGTTTTGGATGAAAAGGTTTGGCTTTTTCTGAACCAAAAGAAACTTATCTTGTGATAGATCTGTATGATAAAGTTGTGACTCTGTTTCTTGGTTTAATAATAGGAGACGGTAATCACGGAGAAAGCTGCAACGCTTGCAACTTTGGAGCAGCAGTTGTCTTCTACACGTTCTGAATTAAAGGTGAGCTTCTTTGAAAGAGTGGAGTCTGTTTTCCTAACGAGTCCATAAGAAGCGGTTTCATTGAGCCCTGCCTGAATGTGTGCTGTAACATGTTTTTGCAGAAAAGTGAGTTGAAGGTGAAAGAGTGTTCTCTGGAAGCAAAAGACTTGAGGCTTCAAATCTCCGCAGCTGAATTGCGTGAAAATGAGACGACGCAGGCGTTAAAACAGGAGAAAGATGGGTTAGACAAGAAGTATCTTTCTCATATGGAGGAACTTGAAAAGCTCTGTTTTCGGCTAAAAGATGCGGAAAACGAGGCTTCATCGGCTAAGAAACTTGTAGATTCATTGAGAATGGAAGCTGAAGAAGCACGAAGCCACGAGAAAAGTCTCCAGGCGTCACTTGTGGAGAAGTGCATTGAGATTGACCGAGCTAAGAGCCGTATAGAAGAGCTTGAGAAGCTCGACAGTGAAGCCTCAGCATCTAACAAACTTGTGGATTCGATGAAAAGGGAAGTGGAAGCCTTGCGGATGAATGTGAACGAGCTCCAGACATCGTTGCGGGACAAATGCATTGAAATAGATCAAGCTAAGTGCCGCATAGAAGAACTCGAAAAGATCCGCTTGAAGCTTAAAGATGCGGAAGACGAGGCTGCAACAGCCAAAGAGCTTGTGAGTTCGATGAAAACAGAAGTGGAATCAGCCCGATGCAACGAAGACAAGCTCCAGGCGTTGTTGCAGGAGAAAAGCCTCGAGATTGACAGAGCTAATGGCCGGATTGTAAATCTTGAGAGACAGAAGAACGCACTGTCTGAAACGTTGGAGACGAGAGCGAAACAAAACGAAGAAGCGGTTGCTGAATGGCACAGAATCATCAACTCCGAGAAGGAAAAAAACATGCGGGTGCAGCGACAAGACTCTTTTATGGTTTCAGAAGAAGCAACACCACTGCAACGCGTGAAGCGTTTGAAGGTAGAAGCAAGTGTAACCTCTTCGGGTTCGGTTTTCGCGGGAGAGACAGAAGAAGAAGATGCCGCTTCACAAGAGAGCGGGAGAGCTATGAGTGCAATGACACCGAGAAGATGCACGAGCAGCACTGGAGGTGGAGGAGCGTCTTCTTCGTCTACAGGCATGGATCATTCCAAGTACACGATGAAGAAGCTGAGAGATGAGATACTGAAACACGGGTTTGGAGCTGAGTTGGTTGGGTTGAAGAATGCAAGAAAGAGTGTGTTGGTTGAGCTCTACGAACGTTGCGTTTTGCGAAAGTGAGAGAGAGATGTGAACCATGCAATCAACTAAAACGAAACTCCGCCTTTGAGTGGCAATATGAATATTTGAGTCTAAGTGGACATTTTAGAGCAATGCTTTGACACTATTATCCTACCACAAATCATGATCTAATACTAACCTTCAATTTCAACTAACTCAACTACCAAACATTAAGAGAAAAGTCAAAAGTCATGTATATATAATACTAACGTTATTTTCTTGGGTTCTCTTCTTTTTTGACCAATCAACTTTAGATAATACATTTTTAATTAATCAACTTTAAAAAACACATCTAGCAAAGGTAAACTATTCACTCCATTTATGGGATAACATGACCCTCTTACGCAAATTAAAAAACTATTCGCCGCTAATGACTGAATGTTCCTCCTCAATCCTCGCATGTTTCGTCGGCGCTTTAACTACTTTGCTAATTCTATTTATACATAAAACTCACTAACACACCAAAACACACATCTCAACAACTGAAATCTCTCTCAGTCTCTCCTCTTAATTTTCTCTCTTCTTTGATGGCTTCATTTGCTGTCAAGTCAACTTTTTGTTTCCTTGTTGCTGTTTTTTGCTTCATTGGGAACAATGTTGAAGGTAGAGAAGGTAAGCTCTTCTTTAGCAAGTTTACTCACTTAGATGGTCCTTATAACAAAGAGGTAGCTCTAGCCCCAGCTCCCGCTCCGGGCCCAGCCCAAACCAATGGAAGACTCGGGGACGGGTCTTTCGGGCCAGGTTCCGGTATGATTCCTCAAACCAAAGAGTCATGGCCGGTTTCAACAACGACCACAGACCAAGAATTCGAGAAATTGATGGCTACATTTGACCAAGAAAAGAGGAACAACCAATTACCTGAGGAGTTTGAGGAGGAAGAAGAGTCCCAAGAAGATCTTAGTGAGCAAAAGGACGAGAAGTACAAGAATAATAGTGGATACACTTACGACACTACCAACAATTATAATGATAATAGGAGAGGTTACGGTAATGAAGAAGAGAGAGAAGGGATGAGTGATACAAGGTTTATGGAGAACGGTAAGTACTTCTACGACACAAGAGGTAGGAGTTCCGAGTATACTCCTAATAGCCGCAGCTATGAGAGTGGAAATGATCATCCCAACGAGTTTGATACAATGGAGGAATACTACAAGAGCTTGGAAGGTAGTAAAGAGGACTTTGAGCCTTGAAAAGAACATAAACCTTTTTATTTGAGATACTAAGTAAGTTTTTGAGTTTAAGTGTGAAATCTCAGTTTACTTGTCTTTTATGAGATGTGAAACCTACCAATCACTTTAAAGTTATACAATTATCAAAAGATGTGAGTTATGTTTATATCCTTGATCCAAGAAACTACACGAAGTTGTGAGTTGAACTTAATCCACTGGCACTAGATAAATTTTCTGAAAGTTTAAACAAACCTTGAAGAAGCAGAGAGACATGCACAAAGATTTATGTCATTTTAAATTTACAGGTACAACGAACAGTTCATGTTCAAGTCATTTGAATCCTAGACCTTAACTTAGCTCCTCACGCGCATTCTCATCATGATGATACTCACCTCCCACTCAAAACATATACAAATCGAAATTTATTATAGTTGTCTTATCAGTTTATGCATCAGTGGCAGTACGTAGTTATACATTTATGATGTACTTTTGTCTTTCATCTCTGTATGATCTAATGTTATAATATGAACAACTATAGTCCACAGTTGTGGAGTATTATTATACATGTTTATCCCATACATGCATGTATGTGTCACACATATAGTATAATGTTAATGGACACGTCTCGATGTGCACATCTGTCAATCACATACACATGCCTCCTATGAAAACTAATTGATTTCGTGTGGTGTCCAAAAAAGAACAAACAGAGAACATATTAGAGATTTTTTTGTAGGCAATAAAGGATATGAGCCGATCGTTTTCTAATCTCCTTTTGGAACTGTATTCAGTCTTATATTTCTTGTCGACAGACAAACAAAACCATAAACGCGTTTCAATAATTCGAGAGTGCAAATGTATCTAATATATGATCATTATTCATAAACAAAACACGTTTCATGATGAGATGAACGTTTTCAAGAGTTATATATCATTGTTTTAGCAAAAGAATGATATAATATATTACCCACTTTTTCTAACATCATCATAATTTTTTAGTTAAGCGTGAATCTAAAATATGATATGTTTGTATACGTTCTCACGCGTCCTGCACATAACCTACTTTCTTTCCTTCTCAATGTATTAACTTATCATCAAAATCCATCCGTCCAATGGACGATGGTGCATAGTACGAATCAACTGTTAACGATCTAACGGGAATAAGTATTACATTGAAACAAAAATAAATATAGAAATGGTGAAACATTACATAACCCGAAGCCACATATAGTATTACAAGAAGATCATACTCTCATATTATTGGGTAAAAATCCACTAGAAAGAGAATCTTAAAAATAAGCGACAATACACAGACGATTCTTTGATTAGCCTCCGTGGAAATCTGTAAAACAATAAAATATTTATAACAAATTTGAAAGACAATCTCCTCCATATGCATATTCACCAAACTCCACCACCAAAGTCTCCTCCACCGTCTTAAGTCAAGAGATCATTGACCCATCCAAGATCAGGGTCACCACCACAAGAGCCATCCTCAATGCTACTTTTGTCCCTAACCGCCGCCGCGGTGGTGTGGCGAGGAGTAAAGTCACCGCCGAACTTACTCGCCCTAGGCGAGTTGGTTAGGTAACTTGGAGCGGAAGGCGAGAGCGAGTTAGTAAGGTAACTTGGAGTGGAAGGCGAAAGCGCGAATTGCAAAGGACTACTCTGTTGCTGCTGGAGATGGAGACGCTGACTGCTCAAACCGCATGATGACGCAAACGCCGCAGCCGCAGAAACAGGCGTTGTAACAGGCGAAGAGGAACTCACATGCAATGCTTCCGCTAGGTTAATCGTGTCCAACGAGTTCACAAGCTCGTTTAAAACATCATTGTAGTTAACGGACCCTGCGGCTGCAGCTGCAGAAACAGCTTCTGAAACAGCAGAAGCGGCGCGGTTCCTCAGCCTCGAAAAGGCAGCCGCCTTGTGAGCCGGAGACAGAGGAGGAGACAAGGACGGAGATCGAGAAAGATGAGATAAATTACCCAAAAGAGTGCTCGTAGGAGAGCTGCTACAGAACATGCAACAAGGGTTCTTCACCGGAGAAGCCGAGGCTGAGCCACCGCCGGAAACGTTTTCCGGTGGAAGAACCCTGAGCTGACGTGGCGAATGAGCAAAGAAACAGACTTTTCTCTTACAGTGTTTACCGTCTTTACAAGCTTCAGTACGGTAACGAATAGGATGGAGCCAACACTCGAAGACTCCATGAGCAAACTCACACTCGTCTCCACGGCTACAATCACCATCACGACGGAACTCGGGACAAACCTCAGCTGAGTATTGAAACCGACGAGGATCACGACGGCGAGCTTTCTCTCCGGGATGAGCGAAAGGACAATCAGTCCAGTCGTGGCTCCGGCTACGGGTGCAACGTCGGATCTTGAACTCGAACATACGGAAATGGTCGCTTGCGTAAGGATCATCGGTGTCGGAATCATAACAATACTCTTTAGTCTCCTTCTTGTTGTTGTTGTTGTTGTTGTCCTCCTCGTTGTCTTCTTCATGTTCAGATGTGGCGATCTTGTTGCTGTTCTTGTTGTTCCAGTTATGTTTACGCGGCGAAGAACGAGGGGAAGACTCAGCCGGAAAAGACTTGGAAGACAAGAGAAGCTTTCGTGGTGGTATCTCCACCGTTGGTCTCATCACGACGTCCATGATTAATAAAATATAAGACCGGTGTTTTTCTTGTTTGTGTGTGTTTTGGTTTGAGAGATATGAGAAGATAGATGATATTGCATGTGGTCTATATATGGATGGAAGTTTGAGTATAGATACAGACATGGAGAATAAGTTAAAAAACATATACTAATATTTGTAATAATAAGAAGACAAAGGTTGAAGGGATAAAGTGGAAGAGGGTATGGGGGAGCGGAGTCGTGGCAAGAGAAGAGAAGAGGTTTCATGCAAAGAAGCAGGAGCTGCCTTTCTCTCCTTGCTTCTGACCTAATAACACATGCATCTGAGCCTTTCTTCTCTCTCCCTTATCAATATCTATTTTAACTATATCTTCCTAATTTGTTAATTTTATAATTTGTTTTTCTCTGTCAAATCAATTAGTACAAAAACGACTAAATTCATTAATTTCATTGTGATCCATAAAAGGAGGATAGTAATTTTTAGTTTTGAAAATACGCCCCTAGCTGCCATGAAAAACAATTAACTGATATAGAAACATTAAACTTGGTGCACTCTTCCTATCGGTTCAAATCAACCACGTAATTTCAAGACCATTAAAGCTATTTTTAAAACCATATCCAAAAGTTTCTTTTTAAGAAGAAATCATCATAACTCATGAGTTTTATATAACACTATTAAAAATATATGAATAATAAATTTTTAAGTTTTACGTCGTTCAAGAACCTTTTCTAAGACGTGTTTTTCTTCAAATTTATACTACGTATTGCATGGTTGATTAATGATATAAACATACGTGATTTAAAAATCATACGAACCTAAATATGAGCTAGTTTAATGTACATGACACATTAAAGAAATCGCCTAAGTGTTTTTTTATTTAGATTTTTTACTATACTACAATTTTAGAGGGTAAGATGTACATCGAATCTAACAAGACTTTGCAAACACAAAAAGGATACGACAAGATTATACACAAGTCCAAATACAAAAGATGTTTCAGAAAATACGTCTTTCTATTTCGTACGCCACTTATCAGCTGATTATACATGATTCAATATAATATAACTACTTTATATTTCTCAAAATTCTATAACATATCAGAAGAAGGCCGAGTGCATGTGTATGTACAAGTGTCACGTTTTGGATTGGTTGCGTGGCCCTGATGGAAGCAAATACATTTTTGATTTCCTACATTCATCATGGCCTCAGCTCATAAAACTAATAATTTTGATAAAGTTTATAACTTTCACGTCTAAAGTTTAAAGAACATATAAGCCAAGTCCAAAATGAGTATGGAATCACGATAAAAATGAAGCGGTAATTTACAATAAAGTACAAACGACAAATGTAATAAGAACAAAACAACTTAGTTACAAAATAATAGTAATAATAATATATTTGTTTTGGGTAAGTTCAATGTTTTTGGACTGGTATTCTATCATGTACGTACTGGTCTCTCCAATTGTCTAGCTTGGAGGTATTGTATGTCCGTACGTACGTCATTGTTCTGCAAAATCCTTAGCTTCTCAATTCGGTGCTTAATCAGTAGGGAAATTGATTTTAATTGTTTTGTGTACGCAGTATTCGACGTTTGAAGATAAATATTCAACCACACAACAGATTTTAAGTTATTACAAAACCAAAACATTGATGTTATCATCTAAACACAGGTCACTGAAAAACATTTTCTAAGGATATGTGGACACTGTTACTCTCTAAGTATACGTAGACACTGTTACTCTCTAAGGATACGCTGACAATACCCATCTATTTTAAACTCCAATGTCTCCATGCCTTGCAGAAAATTTAAATCTGACTTGCTGTTCTATTACATAAAATCGGAAACGCTTCCGCGGGGTCGTTTAACAATGGGCTAAATCCACCCAAAGCCCAAACCATACTCTTGTCCTAACATTCTTTAGTGTTTCTTGTACTTTATACTTAGGCCCATATAGTACTTTTGATCCTGTCATGTTTTTTTTTTAAAGGTTTAGGGTTTCATATTCGTCTCCTATATATGGTCTCTAGTTCACATCGCCGAGATAAGAAGACAATCTTCTATTCATCACCTTTGAACTGTCTTGTTCTCTCTATGGTTTTCGTTTTTTTATTTGTCGTTATTTTGTTTTTCAAAACGTGTTTTGAAGAAAATGATGAAAGTTGTACATCGGTGATTCATATGATCGATAAAAAATTCAACTCGCTACGTTCTTTCTGATTCTTCCCAGTTTCATAACTTTTCCTTGGAAGTTCGTTTTTTAATTGGTTTTTCTTGATTCACTGTATTAGTTCTCATGAAAAGTTCCTTATGTTTTTGATATATTTTAAACAATGCATATACTGGAGAAGTGATGAGAAATCAGATAATATCTTAGGACACCTTCTGACACATTATTGTGTATGAGAATGACATCCATTTCTGATCTTCAGTTCCAATTTTCTCTCAATCAAATTGATTTTATTGTATCGTTTATGAGATTGGTTGTCGACATAGTTAACCTGAATTGTCCAAGTTATTTGAATATGATTGAAAATAGATTCTATAAGTTGCCCAAAGACTCTAAGACCATGATTAACCCTAAAACCCCAAGTTTTTAGGTTTTTTTTTTTTTCTGATTTTTTTTTTTAAAAAAAGAAAATTAATCAATCGTGGGTCACCACGTGTCCGTGGGATCCGTAGGTGTAAGAGGTGAATTTTTAAAAAATTGTAGGCCCCACCCCCTAAGAGGTTGCGTCTCTCTGGATACTGTAGCAGTATCACCATTACTCCATAACCATGACAACAATCAAATATTCAATGATGTACTCTCCAGCTTAAAGGACAGGCTCTGTTTGGTTACTACATGATTTGCTCATATCATCTACCCTATAAACCAAATATATGAACTACAAGATCCTATAAGCGTTATGTTATCCATTATTAACGTCAAAAGTGACGAGTGCGCAAGACGCGCTTGGATATGAGAGTTGGACTGCCGAGAACTAATCTATCTGTCCCAGCTGCAGGACAAATCCTAGTACTTTTGCTGAGACCAAAAATTTTCTTGACAAACCTCATAAGCTTCATTCACAATGATTGATCAAATCTGTAAAAATCTTATGAGTTATATGTTACACAAGTCTGTAATCTAAGATATGTTTGCATCAATCAAGCCAAACCAACAAGCTTCTCGCTAACCTCCCACAGTTTCTTTGCCTTGTCTGCATCACTTGCTTCTTTAGACAGCTGATTCTCAAACGAAGACGAGTTATTGTTCCAGCTCCAGTACACCCCTGACTTCCCTAGACTCGGATCACTCACAACCTACCACCCATTCACAGTATCAAGTCAAGAATCTCTCTACAGATATATTACTTAAGAAGATCTCAACCCGGTTTTACAAAGACTGACCTGTGCTAGTCTTTTCCCAGCTTCCTCTTCAGATACGTAACCTTTGGTGATATACTTCTGAAAAGGCGGAAACAGAAGCCTGAACAGAGGTATGTGTTCTCTGAACAACCCTGTTGTAGCGATGCAACCAGGGTAAAGAGAAGCAAACGTGACACCTGTTTCCTCGTGGTAACGCCTGTGAAGTTCCTGCATTGTCAGCATATTGCACACTTTGCTGTCTTTGTAAGCTTTGGCTCCATCATACTCTCCTCCATCTATCATTGAACTGTTTTGCCCGTTCAACCCCGATGCTAAGCCTCTTAGGTCTCCAAGGTTTGCCTTTGGCGGCACATTCCCAGCCAAAGTGTTTGTGTTTCCTACAAAGAACATAGGAAAAAAGAACATTTATTGACTGAAACAAACTAGAAACTATTTCGTTGTGTCTTATTCTTATCTACCTGTTATAGATCCTACGATGATCATACGTTTTGATGGATAATCAGATTTTTTCAGGTCATCGAGAAGCAACCTTGAAAGAAGGAAATGACCAAGATGGTTGGTTCCAACGCTTAGCTCAAACCCTTCAGCTGTAAAAGAAGGTTCTTTAGCAGTTGGTTGGTAAACCGCAGCATTGCAGACAAGAACATCTAACGGCCGTTCTGTTCTCCTGTAGTTATCAACGAACTGCTTCACGCTTTCTAGCGAAGCGAGATCAAGATGCATCACCGTGTAATCTTCCTTGGACATTCCTACAGATTTAGCTGCTTTCTCGGCCTTGAGAAAGTTCCTGCAAGCCATGATCACATGCCACTTCCCTGTGTCTGCTAAAGCCTTTGCCGTAGCTAAACCTAAACCAGAGGAAGCTCCGGTGATCACTGCAGTGCCTTTTCTCTGAGTCTTCTTTTGCTCCGGCGAGGCTTCGTTCGCCGGCGGCGTTGCTGTAACTGTCTGTGCACGAATACCAGTGGAAAACCGCAGATTTTGTCTTCTCTGTTCCTGCGATGGAACAGAGTAAATTCTAAATATATTATCTCTGTTTTTGAGAGAATTGAACATGTATGTATAAGGAGGTGAATGACTTTACCTTGGTGGCTAACAGGGTGGAGATGTTGTCGGCTCTAAGATTGTTGGAAAATGAAAAATTAATTAAAGCCGTCACCTTCAGAGAAGCACTGAACCTACCCTGGAAAATCACGATGGCATTGAGGTGAATCTTCTTGAGAAGATTCTTCAGTTTTATCGAAATGGTAACATGATACCTCTTTGTGGATTGAAGCAGTAGTAGTAGAAGGAAGAAGCGAGTAAGCAGCCTGAAGAGCCATCTCTGTGCAAAAAACTGAAGGTGCTAGTAGAGTTCAGTGTCTTCGATTTGAGGAGAGGGCGGGGAGACAAAAGATAAAGATAGTATTGAGTTAGTTACACGTGTCTCTAGGACTAAAGCTTTCCTACCGACCAATCATATCTCTGTGATAATCTATCCCTCGCTTGTTGGGCCTTGGGATGGGCTTGATTAACAATATCTTTTTCTGTTGAGTAACTAACTGAGTTGATCACCGTTGATAGCTCAACTGTTAGTGATCTGGACGGTTCAAATGTCCCAAGAATAATAATCTGGTGGAAGAGAGAAGAAGGCGGCAACTTAACGGTCAATATGGAGATTTAGAGAGGAAACAAACAAACAAGCAAACAAAAAAATACATCTCTTGCAATTTCTAAAAGTTGCATAATTCTAATGAATAATTCCACTTTTGCCTCTATTTTCTTTTTCTTTCTCTTCTATTTCTTTCTTCCTCCTTCCTTGTCACCGTGTCTAGACCATCTCCTCCATTGTCTTGTTCTTATATGTTACAACAACAAATTAACTTTTCCCCTTCTTCGACTTTTTGATCAATCATATTAATTTGCTCAAAAGATGGTTAAATTTGATTTGGTTATCATTGTTTGCAAATGATGTTTTGCATTTCCAATCGTTTCATAAAAAGGTAATGCCAAGAAAACCCCTTTGATTGCTCCTATTTATGTTAGTTACACCTTCTAAAGACAACTTTTGTATCCAATTTTACCAAAATCTTGACTAAGTGAAAATGTAAATGATGATGATATTTGAGAATAGAACATGAATGAATAAATAATCTCTCTTTTTCTCGCAATTTCATCTTAATTTCTTTGCAATATTTTCCTTCTTGTTTGTGTCTTCGCCAAGTATTCATCTCTTTATTAAATATCATAATTGTTATTTTCAACCTTGCATTTTACACTGTTCTTGTTTATTCCAATCGGTTTCTTTACTCTTCATTTTACGTAAACGAGTGTCATTTTGGTTGTAACTTGGAAGTAATTAAGCTCAGTCAAACGTTCTGATCTTTCCAAGGCTTTTTGTAAAATAATGTGAAGGCTAATGTAAAACGCAAACATGGGTGTGCAGGTAGAGGAGGAGGATGAAGCGTGGGAAAGGCGAGAAAAAAGGAACGAAGAGCCGAGATGGAAGTGGTCAAGTAGTTCCCCTCACGTAAGAGCTCATTTAGCTAAATATATATATGTTTTAGTGAGTAATATATTGCTAGATATCAGGGGGTATTATGGATGGAAACACTTCTAATTATATATATATATATATATATATATATATTTATGTGTGTGAGCGATTAGTTTATTAGTTATGGAATGATTAATTATACCTATCAGCTGATATGTCTATAAATGAGTCAGTGAGCCGGTGGTTATTCCAACAGCTACAGTTGGAACAAGATCATGGATAGGAGGGCTCTTCACTCGCTCCAGTAGACGTCAAGACAAGTTTGTCGACTACACTTTGTCTCCTCTTCAGGTTAGCATACTTACCAAGTTTCATATACCTCTCCATACATATATATATATAAGATTAATTACATCAAGTATTTTGGATTTTGTAATCAATCATAGGAGGAAAGACTTCAAAGGCTGCAAGATCGTTTGCTTGTACCTTTTGACGAGACAAGTCCTGACCATCAGGTAGGGTGAACTGAGCTTATTCTAATGATGTTTAACTGTAATTAAAGGGATACTGATCATGCTATAAACGATTAATGGCGGCAGGAATCACTTAAATCATTGTGGAATGTGGCATTTCCGAATGTTAATCTCACAGGTTTAGTAACAGAACAATGGAAAGAAATGGGATGGCAAGGTCCCAATCCATCTACCGATTTCAGGTAAATATTAATGAGGTGTACGTATACAAAAAAACATAGTAAGGGTTAACTAACATTTGGTTTTGCAGGGGTTGTGGATTTATTGGTCTAGAGAATTTGCTATTTTCTGCAAGAGCTTATCCGGTAATTGCTCAAAAACATGTTCATATATAGCTCGCTATGGCTTCTATGGCTTCCTCATACTACATGAATATATATATGTAAATGAAAATGTGGTTTTTATAAATGGAAATTAAAAAATGATGAAGGTTTGTTTCCGGAGGCTATTATTGAAACAAAGAGGAGACAGGGCAAAGTGGGAGTACCCTTTTGCGGTGGCCGGAATCAACATCTCCTTCATGCTTATCCAAATGCTCGATTTACAAAACACTCGTATTGTTTCCTTACTTAATCACCATATTTTATTTACCATGTTACTGTAGAACTTTTAAGTTATTGTTTTGTTATTGTGCAGCAAAGCCGAAATGTGTTCCAGGAATGAATTTTCTCAAACTCTTAGAAGGTAAAAAAATAGATTTCTGAAAAGTTGGTATATGATAACCGTTGAATAATCAAGAACCATACCAAATCTTACAGAAGACGAGAATGCATTCGATGTACTATATTGTATAGCTTTCGCGATGACGGATGCTCAATGGCTTGCCATGCACGCTTCTTACATGGAATTCAATGTATGTGTCTTTCTCTAATTCTTGAAGATTCGTACTTGCGTTTCTATATATATATGTTAATGTGGTTGTGTGTGTGTGTGTGTGTGTTATCTGCAGGAAGTATTACAGGCGACACGGAATCAGCTAGAGAGAGAGCTTTCTTTGGACGATATACATCGGATTCAAGATCTTCCTGCTTACAATCTCTTGTTCCAATAGAACTTCTTTTATGTAGTTTGATTTCGATTTTCTTATGCTGTAAATTAACTCAAATTATGAACGAAAAGAAATGATAATCACTGAAGCAAACAAAAAAAATTAGAAAATCTATTATCACGTCTCCATATGATGCATGCTCATCGATGATGATGATGATGTTGGTGGTCGTGGGGAAGGAGATTTAGAAGTGAACGTGGAATCTCTTCACATTTGAAAAGTCGGTTTGATTAATGACCTATTGTATATTCCTAAATGGAATTAAAAAAATAAGATAAGGTCCTTACGTTTGCTTTGAGATTCGACAAAATAGAAATTTGAACTTATCCTCTAATAACAACAAAACAGAAGGGATCACTTTTGGAAACCTAACGTGAAGGATAAGATTCCTTACCAGTTTTTTTTTTTTTTTTTTTTTTGAACACACTTTCATTAATCTTAAACTCCAAAGTTACAAATAGATGAGGGAATTAAACATCCTCTTGGAAACAAGCCATAAGCTACAAAGATAAAAACAATTAAACATGATAGATCTTCAGAAGAAGTTGACTGCGAATTCAAAACATGGCTTGAATGCGTCGATAGAGCTTTCACGACAGAGTCGGACTGCTGAGAATTAGTCACAAGTGACGTTGAGAGCCAACTCTCACCAACGAGAAGAACCGAAGTAATCTCGATTGCACCTTCTGGTCCCGTACAGACCGCTACGCAAGGTAACAAACCGGTGAGTAAGTTGAGGCGATAACTCGAGAAAGAACCCGAGAAGACATCTCCATTCATGGAACGAAGGCATAGTAGTGATAAACGACTTGGTGAACCCACCAATAAAATCTTCATGAAAGAAAAATATAACAATATGCTTGAACTTGAGATCCCGGTGAACCCATCGGAAATCTTCAAACTTGCCAAGACCACAGCACCACAATAATTTGTAAATAGCTTCTTCACTACAATGGGTCTTGGAAACCAAATGGTTGGGGTGACTGCTTCAGGATTAATATTGGGCAAGACCCAAATGAACTGTGAATATTGATAGTTACCTACAGCCCATTTGCAAATGGTAGCGTCAAACGTTTGGATATTGTCGGAGATGGATAGGAGGGGGAGACTGCCAATGGTGGAAGCACAACATAAACTCGACTGCAATTCATCTCTAGCTGACGGGTCTGATTGTTGGGTCAGGCGTGGAATCCCACAAACACATGACTTCAAAAAAACGGGAGCAGAGAAGCAATGGCGTTGCGGTACAGAGCAGGGGGTTGGTCGGTTCACAGAGGAGACTGAGTATGAAGAGCAGAGGCATGGTCTGACACAGCCCAAAACCTTATCTTGTTGGCCTATCCCGAGACGGAGGGCGACGTGGATTCGTAGGTGAAGCGCCAAAGGCGACTTATGGCAGTGACCTAAGAGGATGGGTGATGATTCGGTCCTCCGATTTGGTGGTGTCGAGGCTAAGCGCAGCGGAGGAAGCAGGCATTTCAAGGCAGGCTGAGACCTTGAAATCGGCAAAGATGGAGGTAGCGTTGGTCGGTGGGGCACAGAGCTGAAGAGAGGAGCTTTACCAACCTCCCAACGGCAGATGGAGATGTTGAAAAGAGAGTCGATATGGGGAACCCCCCAACGAGAGTCGGATCTGGAGGCCATAGATCCGTAGCACGAGAGCTCAACGCTTCTACTCACTCCGCCAAGTTTACTACGAAGAGAACCAGGGGTGTTAGAGAGAGCGTTGGCAGAGACAGCAACAGTAACGGAGACGGTGAAACAGTGAGAAGGAGATGACCGAGAGCAGACGGTGGAGCTGAGTACCCGACGCCGGCGGCCTAAGGCACTACCGGCGTCGAGGGAGTGGAAACGGCGCTCTTCGATAGTTGGGGCAGATTCCTTACCAGTTACAACCACATTTTCACGATTCCAATTTAAATTATTGTCCAAAAGCTACCGAACTTTAAATCACATTAAAACTATAATTTAATTTTATTGACGCCAGCTAAATCACTAACATCTCTTCAGAATATTGTTTTAGAATATAAACTTTATAATAAAATCTTACAAGAAACAACACACTCTGTTTCAACAAGGCAACAAACTCTCTATATACTTCTCAGAAGGCTATTCTAACCCAAAACGTTGCTAAGCCAAAGCAAGGATTTAGAATTTATGATGAGGAAACAAACGAACGAACATGGAAGGGGATGTTAGCCACGATAAGTCATAGACATAGTGCAGAAGTAGTTGAAGTCATGATGTTGAACCCTAAGCTGTTTAAGCCAAGAATCCGCAACGCTATAAAGCGAAACCAATCTCTCTTGGTCATCGTGGTCATGCGAAAGCCAAACATTGCCCTGCATCTTGTAAGTAGCCATCCCAAATGGGGGAAGAGTTATGTCTTCCCCTTCCTTTCGCATCCTCTCTCTGTCACCACCGTTCTCTTCCGGTTCCATATCTGCAATATTACAAGGCATTAATTAAACACCAGTGTGATTTCACCGAGTTAAACACCGAGAGAGAATGTACAGACCTTGGAAAGAAGAAGAAAGGGTGTGGTAAGTGAGGAAACAAGTGGACAAGTCTTTAATGGTTCTTCCCATTGGTATATGATAAATCGGGTACCAAGCAACAGACATCCAGCTCGCTGGAGAAAGATCAACGCTTCTCAACGTCATCAATCCAGGATATCTTTGAGCTAATTCATTGATCTAAAATCATATCATCTTTCAAGTGTCAGTCAAACAATATATGATGCTCATTCAATGAAACGAGGGGAAGAAACAAGGTTATATTTACCTTATCCATGAGAGGAACTCTGGTATAAGGAGAAGAGATATCAAAGTAGTGGAGGTAACGGTAACCCAAAGGATCATTGAGGAGGAGGTTGTTCTCAAGTCCTTCCTCGGAGACACTCTCATCGCTACTTGAATCGCTAAAGGGACACCTACCATCGGATTCCCCATCTTCAGACTCTTCCCTAATTAACAACCAACACCAGATTCATTCAAAAAGATTTCATAGGACACAGATCATGCTTCTTCAAAGAACTCAATTCTATATGCTTAACGAGAAACCACAATCTATTCTCACACTTCATTCTGAAACAATGATCATCAGAAAGCAATAAGAGAATTCAAACCTTAGCCGGATCAAGGAGGAATGAGAGGTGAAAATCTGGATGGCAGAGAGATAAGGAACATAGTATTGGACCAGAGATTCACCATTGGAGAGATGAATAGGAACAGTGGCTCCATAAGCGCTCCATTCATCGTAGCAATCCCACAGATCACTCAACCTGAAAAACTCAACCTTTTCTCTCTCCCACGCATGATGCCATAATCCATTTAGGCTTCTACTAATCTCCCCCTGCAACCAACCCATCACGTGATTGACGATTAACAATTGAAACGATTTAAGCAAAAACAAACAAACCTTTGGAAGAAATTGGGGTGGTACTACGGGTGTTGTGCAATGAAGAAATCGATCAAGGTTCGATTTTTCCATTGACCCTTTACCATTCACCATGATCCTCTCGACGGAAATTGTGAAAGAGAAAGAGAGATGGGTTTCGTTCTTCAATGGTAATTGGATGAGAGGGATGGCAAGGAAGGAAGGAAGCGAGAGTAGTATTCTGAGCTTTGACGTTATGAAGGCTGAATGTAAGGGACAAGCAAAAAAACAGAAAGTGATGGAAGAGAAAATTCGATTCTTTTAAAAGAAATGTCTGGAGAAGAGCGATCACAATCAAGGCTACAATGTGTAAGCAGTATCGAATATTTTGTTATTTTACTTTGTTTTGTTTCTGCTGCTGTGATTCTCTGTGAAAGTGTTTGAAGCCACGCGTAGAACTCTCTTTATTTTGAGAAAGGAAAAGAAATTACACGGGGAGGGTGAAGGTGAAAAGGTAAAGTCATGAAATGAGGGACACGTAGCAAAAATTTCTGAACTTTGGTTGAAATTGAATGAAGAAAAGAGTGAGACTTTTTTTCGGGAAAAGTCAAAAGTTACTCTCCGGGAAACCGGAACAGTAAAAAACGATTGCTTTACTGGCGACGACCGTCAAATGTTCTTCTTTTATGTGTCAAAAAGTAATCAATCACTAACGTTTTTTTTTTTAATTTTAAAATGCAATCCTTTATTATGAGTGATAACTACGTAATTATCATGATATAATATTTTACAAAACGAGGGAATTCAAGTTTCTTTCTCATAAAATATAATCCGATAGGCATTTTTGGGAAAATGAAAATTCTATCAACAAGAAATTGAGAAAGTAGAAGAAGAAGAAAGTTTCATCTTCCTCTAGAGAGAGCTTTCTCAGCAGTCTCCATCTCTTCAAGAATCCTCGCCTTCCTCTTCGCCGGTATGGGAGCCGTCGGTCCAAAGCTCACATAATGTCCCGACACTGCATTCAACGCCGCGTACATATCCCTGAATGACGCTTTCCCCAGCAGCGCTTTCTCTTTCCTGTACTTTGCCACCCACGAGTTCGACGCCTCTCTCAGCTCCGCCACCGTTTCCGCCACCTTCGGATCTGTCCTCTCCATCGTCAGCGTCGTCCGTACTTTCGAGATCACCGCCGACGTGTCTTTCACGTACTCTTCGTCTTCCGCGGCTGAAGCCGGCGACGGAGCTATGAACGGAATTGACTGCGTTAGAAGTAGCGTTGATGCGGCGGTTAATGAGAGGAAATCGCGGCGGAGGATGGTGTGAGTACGTGGAGGAGATACGGAGGCGGTGATGATGGTCGGTTTATGCGGCGGAGGAGGATTGGGTTTGAGAAGAGTAGCTGTCGCCGCTGAAGCTGAAGCCATTGTCGGGAAAGATGTAAAAGAGAGAGAGAGAGAGTGAAGAAGAGTTTTGTGTGTGTTTAGTAACTCAGAGAAAAGAAGAAAATGTTGTAGGAAGGGGTGTTGTATACTTGACGCGTGTCCCTTATCTTCTTCTTATCCAGATTGTAAGGTTTTTGAAGACGAGACATGGAAGATCTGAGTCCAACTATGGAGACTGGAGTCTCTCTCTCTCATGTGATGTGATTGCTTCTTTGGGTCCCCACTGCCATGTCTAAGGTTTCGCCTTTTCGGGCTTCGTTTGGGCTCATACACTTTAAATTAGATAATTGAAGCAACCCATACGTTTAAGTTAGATAAGGGAAACAACCCATACGTTTACAATAGTTAATTGAAGCCTATAATTTTAAATTATGATAACTAAAAAGCCCATTCATTTTTAATAGTTAACTGAAGCCCATAAGTTTTAAATTTGATAAGTGAAGCCTAACACCCCCACCCGATGAGTGACTCATTTGCTCATACTCAGGGTAAAAATGTTCTGCATCAAAAAAAGGTCCCACCGAGACTTGAACTCGGGTTACTGGATTCAGAGTCCAATGTCCTAACCGCTAGACCATGGGACCATTTGCTATTCACTAGGCCAGATAAACTCAAACCAAACATAATGATCGAGTACTAGATGACAAATGTCGTTGCTGCACCGGTAGATTTAGCTGTGAAGGTAATGCATAGCAAAACTGGGATTGGTTAATTTGGTTATGAGATTATGGGTAGTGTTAAAGGCGTGTCAAGTTTATTACTTTACATGAAAGCTCCGATCCTGACTTTTTAAGTTCTTAACTTTAAAAGTCCTTGGTGCGTTCTTGATTTGTTTTGTAACATGTTTAACCTGAAACATTATAATAATGATTTATTTAAACAATCATTTTTTCTTTTCTTTTTCTGTTGCCTCCTTTTAAATATAGCATAAGCTCCATTGTATAGTTGAGCTAATATAGTGATAAAACTACCAATATAATGTGATCTGTCAAGCTGTTACATGCAAAGTTGTGACATGTGACATTCTTGCCACTAACCGCAAAGTTCGGATTCAAACCTTTCAAGTAGGTTTATATAGTTTTAGTTATAAAGTCACTGGTCGTTAAAAGTACACGTGTTCAATTCTTAGCCGTTGACATCACATTGAAAGCCTTACAAGCTACAAAATAAAAATTAGCAAACCGGACCAAGAAAACCAAATTGGTTACAAAACGAAGCGAGAAGCCTTTAAAAATGCCTTGGAACTCTCTGGCGCGCACATATTGTTGTTTTCTCTTTGCTCTGACTACAAAGTAGCCATTCATTGAAACCACTTTCTCCGCATTTTCGATTTCTGTCAACGACCTTCCCAATTTCCATAACTCTTTCTTGAATAAGTTTCTTAATTTGATAAAGACGAACGAGATCAAAGATGGCACGTCATGATCCTAATCCATTTGCCGATGAAGAGATCAATCCTTTTGCGGTAAAGAGCTCTGTTTCTTGAAATATAGAATCAATGACTGACCTTACGGTAGGCTTACACGTTTGATCTCTGACTTTATAATGCTGTAGAATTATACAAATGTTCCTCCTGCAAGCAACTCATATCTCAAGCCGCTTCCACCGGAACCTTATGATCGTGGTGCAACCGTTGACATCCCTCTGGATTCCGGCAAGGTACCAATATCTTCAACACCTTCTGCATTTTACCTTTCAGAGTTTGCTCAAAATCTGGTTAGAATGTAACAGTGGATCTCATTATCGCTGTTTCGGTTTAAAGGATCTTCGAGCTAGAGAAATGGAACTCCAGGCTAAAGAGAACGAACTGAAGCGGAAAGAGCAGGTAGTTTCTGTCCTCCATGTGACCTAAAGCTTTCGAGACCTACAGATACCATGTGAAATGTATTGATCAGTCTTCTTCTTCTTGTCATAATGAATGCAGGAGCTTAAAAGAAGAGAAGATGCAATAGCGCGAAGTATACAAACTTCTATATCTGTTTTCTCTACATCTTCCAGTGAGACTTTTAAAGAGTCTTTTTCTTTTGTTAGCTAACCTGATACGGTTGGTTTGGCAGCTGGAGTAGTCATTGAGGAGAAGAATTGGCCAGAGTTTTTCCCTTTAATTCATCATGACATTCCAAATGAGATTCCGGTTCATTTACAGAAGATCCAATATGTCGCATTCACCACATTGTTAGGTAACGTAGAGGCCACCTTATTGACAACTCCTGGATATGTAACAGACAAAATTTAATAGACTAAAACTATTGAAATATGCAGGATTAGTAGGATGTCTCTTGTGGAATTTTGTGGCAGTAACTGTAGCTTGGATCAAAGGAGAAGGTTACTGTTTTTACCAAAAATGATCAGATTCATATTAGCTACTTCCTCTGATCATGTTGGCTCATCTGATTGTGACGTAATCAGGTCCCACTATATGGCTTATGTCAATCATCTACTTCATTTCTGGTGTCCCTGGGGCTTACGTCTTATGGTATCGTCCTCTTTACAGAGCTACCAGGTAAAATCAGCTCTATAAGTGTATGCTAGAACTTGATAGGGAAAAGATCTCTTAGATATTAATCGAGTCATGAATACATGTGTCACGTACCTATTGCAGAACTGATAGTGCCCTGAAGTTTGGAGCCTTTTTCTTCTTTTACGTGGTAAGATAAATCGTGACCCCAATGGTAGATTTTCCTCTGCATCATAGGTTTTTCAGGAAGCCATGTAAAAATAAAATCACTAAGCTTTGATGTTTACACTGCCGTGCACTTTTCAGTTTCACATTGCATTCTGCGGCTTTGCTGCAGTTGCTCCACCAGTCATCTTTCAAGGAAAGTCTCTCACGTAAGAGTTTTCTTCTACATGAAGGCACCTGAACCAACCTTTTTCTTTCACCATCTTTGCCCAATTGTCTTATGATAAGACGATAAGACCTTTAGAGCCTCTGATTCCTGTATAATTGATTTTGTGTGTACAGAGGTTTCTTGCCAGCACTTGAGCTTCTAACTACTAATGCTGCAGTCGGGGTAACTATTAATTATGCTCCTTTACAAGCATTTAACTTCAGCTGCTTGAGACTGTTACCAATCTTTTTTCTCCCTTACAGATAATGTTTTTCATTGGAGCGGGGTTCTTCTGCGTCGAAACACTTCTCAATATCTGGGTGATTCAGGTTTCAAACTTCTTCTTCCTCCCAAATTTATCAACGCTATGAATCATTTCCATCTGTCTGCTTCTCTAACCCATGAAGTGCAATATTCGATTTTTCAGCAAGTATATGCGTACTTCCGTGGGAGTGGCAAAGCTGCAGAGATGAAGCGCGAAGCTGCAAAATCGACCTTGATGCGTGCACTATGAAGACAACACTCCTCACTGGAGAATGTACCAAATGGTGGCTTGAGGTCAAAACTTGATTTCTCCACACACAGACTCCTTTTATCTGCAAAGTTTAGGCTGGCAATTTATTTTGTTTGAATTTCTTTGTAAAGACTAAATCAACTACATGGAGACCTCAAGGCAAAAATTGTGGGGTTTAATTGTCAAAAAATTTGAATGCTAAAGCAAGATCCCTAAAGGGAAAAGAACCTTTATAGCTTTCTAATGGGCATCAATCCAGCTCTGTCCAATAGTTTTTGTTACTCCTCTTCTCACCATCAACCTACGAATCTTGAGTGCATCAACATGGCGACCTATCGACTTGTACATGTTACTTAGAAGCACATAACTCATGTGGTACTTTGGTTCCAACTCCATCATTCTCTTTGCAATCCGCTCTGCAATAGCCAAGGCATCCGAATTTGCAGCACAAGGTCCAAGCAGAACACCCCACAGAGACGCATCATCTCTACACTCTGCTCTCTCCAACATACTCTCTGCTTCTTCAAACAAACCTGCACGACCTAGAAGGTCAATCATGCAACTGTAATGCTCAGTACCTGGTTTAATCCCGTAACTTTCAGTCATCATCGCAAAGTAATTTCGTCCTTCCTCAACCAAACCCGTATGACTACATGCAGTGAGAACCGCGATAAAACTGATGTAGTCAGGCTTTACCCCCTTTTTGATCATATCATTGAAGAAACTGACAGCTTCTTCACCTCTTCCATTCTGAGCCAGCACAGATAGCATTGCATTCCGCGTTATCATGTTCCTGATCGCCATCATGGAGTACACACGAGCAGCAGAATCTACGCAACCAGATTTTCCATACAAGTCAACTAAAGCCGATTCCACAATCACATTATCACAACAGCCTCTCCTAACGTACTGGCCGTGAACCTCTTTTCCAAGTCTTACCGCCGCCAAACCAGCACACGCCTTAAGAACAGTCCCGAAACAATAGAGATCTTTCTCTTCCATTTCCCTGAACATCTCAATAACTTTCTCGTGCTCTCCGTTCTGACAGTATCCACCAAGTAAAGCAGACCATGATACAGTGTTCTTCTTGGACATCCCATTGAACACTTGCCTAGCTTCCCGTACCGATCCACATTTACCATACATATCTAAAAGACTACTCTCCACAACCACATTGCTACTTATCCCAGTTGTAATAAGCTTCCCATGAATCTCTTTCCCTCGCTTCACTCTCCTCAGGTTGCCACAAGCCGTCAAAACCGTTCCAAACGTAGACTCATCAGGCACCAACCCTTTTCCCTTATTCCCCACGTAAAAAAGTCCCAAAGCTTCCTCGTACAAGTCGTTCTTAGAATACGCAGAGAGAACAGCTGTCCAACAAAAAACATCTGGTTCAGGCATTTCGTCGAACACCCGGCGTGCATCAACAGGTTCTTGATTCATACCATACATATACGCTAACGTGCTAGAGATAACATGGTTCCACTCGAACCCACGAGTGATGACAAGACAATGGAAGCACCTCCCTAGCCTAACGTCTCCGATCTCAGAGCAAGCCTTAACTCCCGCAGACAACGTAAACGCGTTTGGCTCCAAACCAAAACTCACCATCTCAACGAACACCTCAAGCGCCTTAACGTGTTCCTTACCTCTGACGTATCCAGACATCATCGAAGTCCAAGAGATCGCGTCTTTGACGAACATCCCGTCGAAAACCGTCCGTGTCTCCCTCATATCATGTCCCAACTTGAAGTACAGAGAGAGTAAGCTGTTGCCAACGTAACGGTCCGTCTCCAGACCCGATTTGACGACGTGGGCGTGAAACTGAAGGCCGTGGGTAAAGGATAAGACTTTGGTGCATGTTTGCAGGAGAGACGCGTAGAGATTCGGTTTTGCAAAGATTTCAGACGAGAGTGTTGAGTTTAGAATCCGAATGGCGTCTGTGAGACAACCCGATTTACAGAGTTCAAGGATCCGAGGTTGTTTCGTCGGAGAAGAGCATGAAACTGACGGCGTAAGACATTGACTGAAATGGCGCTTCAGTATGAGATTCATCGGAGAGGCCGCAATCACCGGTGAAAAAATGTATTTTGATGTGTGTCGTCAGAAGCGTGTTTCATTTGGTATTGTATACCAATTTTTTTGTGGTAAATTAAATAACTCAGTTATGATTAATGATGAAGTATCAGTGTCATTCAGACGGAAAAAAAAAAAGACAATTCAATGAATCTATGGAAGTTGAAGTGCAGAATAGCCAAGGAGAAGAAGAAAAATTCCGAGGATATTGGGCCGCGTAGTATTAAGTGAAGTGGCATTGAAATTGGGTTCCAAGACAAGAACAAGAACAAGCCCAAGTAGCTTTTCAACGGAAAAAAAAAACGCCGTTGCGGGGGAACGAAAGGGGTCACCCGCGTGACAGGCGGGAATACTTACCACTATACTACAACGACTTTGTTGTTAATTTATTGACATAACAAGATAAAGTTTTTGTAGCTGTTAATTAACTCTGGTTAACAAGGCGGGACAACTTATGTTATTAATGGCGTTTCTTGACGCAAAAAACACATAAAAGGTCCATCCATCTCCATGTCCTCCTCGTACAACACTAAGCTGATCTCTCTCACTAAAAAAATGAGTTCATACGCTAACCAAGCAAACCATCAAGAAGCTCTCAATCTCCTTCGCCAAATGCACTCTTCTTTCGCCTTACCTCTCGACGCACACGTCTTCTCACTCGCCCTCAAATCCTGCGCTGCAGCCTTCCGTCCTCTCCTCGGCGAATCCATCCACGCCCACACCGTCAAGTCTAACTTCCTCTCCAACCCATTTGTTGGATCTGCGCTACTCGATGTGTATGGTAAATGCGTCTCTGTTTCCCACGCTCGCAGACTGTTCGACGAAATTCCCCAGAGGAATGCTGTTGTGTGGAACGCGATGATTTCACATTACACGCATTGCGGAAACATCAGGGAAGCGGTTGAGTTGTTTGATGCTATGGATGTTATGCCAAATGAGTCTTCTTTCAATGCTATCATCAAAGGTTTAGTGAGTACTGAGGATGGGGCTTATAAGGCAATCGAATTTTATAGGAAGATGATTGAGTTTAGATTCAAGCCTACTTTGATTACCCTTCTTGCGCTAGTGTCAGCTTGTTCAGTCATCGGGGCGTTTCGGTTGATAAAAGAGATTCATTCATATGCTTTTAGGAATCTGATTGAGCCGCATCCTCAACTGAAAAGCGGGTTAGTAGAGGCCTATGGGAAGTGCGGAAGCATTGATTACGTGAAATTGGTGTTTGAGAGCATGGTTGATAGGGATGTGGTTGCTTGGAGTAGCTTGGTGTCTGCTTATGCGCTCCACGGTGACGCTGAATCTGCTCTCACAGCATTTCGAGATATGGAATCCGCTAAAGTACGACCTGATGACATAGCGTTTTTGAACGTGCTAAAGGCATGTAGCCACGGTGGGTTAGCTGATGAGGCTCTTGGTTACTTTAAGAGAATGCGGGATGGTTACGGTTTGCGTGCAAGCAAGGACCATTACTCGTGTTTGGTGGATGTCTTAAGCAGAGTGGGGAGGTTTGAAGAAGCTTACAAAGTGATTCAAGCTATGCCTGAGAAACCAACGGCTAAGACATGGGGGGCTCTGCTTGGAGCTTGTAGGAACTACGGGGAAGTTGAGCTGGCAGAGATTGCTGCAAAGGAACTGTGGAAGATAGAGCCGGAGAATCCAGCGAACTATGTGTTGTTGGGGAAGATATATATGAGTGTTGGAAGACAAGAAGAGGCAGAGAGGCTTAGAATGGAGATGAGAGATAGAGGAGTGAAGGTTTCACCTGGTAGTAGTTGGTGCTTGTTCAAGGATTGACATATGAGCATTGTTCAAGAAATTGTTTTAATGTCAACATCTCAAGATTAAGATTGTGTGATGAGCTTTCCATCCTGGACTAAAGGCTTTCACTATATTATTATGGAAATGAGTAATGAACTTGGTGGAATGCACCTAAATATACATAATAAAGTTCTTGGATGCAAATGAAAATTTAAGGCTGGCCTAAACTCTATTTTTTTCAACAATTTAATAGCAAACTGTTTTTTAATAAAAAAGATCTATAGCAAAATGAAATAATAAGAACCATATAATATAATACATATTATGATGTCCAAAAAATATATTATGACTGGAAAATCCACAAGAAAATGTAATTACGATATTATCTTCGCCATTCGTTGCATTGTGTAATGGGCCTAGTCTTCTGTGGGCCGGCCTTAAGCGGACATGGCGTCTGTAACGGCGGAACCATGCAGTTATACTGCAAACAGAGCGAGCTGCTCACCGGGATTTCGGCCGCCGGACTAATCTGTATTCCCGTCAGGAAGTTATGCTGCAGATACAGCGTCTGTATGCTCGCTGATAACAGCCTCTCCACGAAGCTCGCTGGGACTTCTCCGGTAAACCGATTGCTGTATTGTTATCAAACTTTGAATATGAACTCACAAACTCAATCACTTTATTGCTTAAGAAAACTAGCTCAAAAACTTAAGCTTCACAATATTCTCAAATCTCTAATTATCTCAATCTCGACATCTCTTATTATATAGAGACTTTATATTCCTAATCCTAAAAGTAATCTAAACATATCATTATCTTTTAATACTATTAGGATTAGGATTGCTTCTTCTCTAAGCTTCTTTCAAGCTTACTCCAACAGTCTCCCCTCTAAGCTTGAAAGCTTCTCTCTTCACTTCATGAACTCCGATCATCTCTCTCATTTCTCTGTATTTAATCCTTGCAAGCGCCTTTGTTAAGATGTCCGCTTTCTGTTCATTTCCAGGGACGTGCTCAACTTTAATCCATCCTTTTTCAACACACTCTCGAATGAAATGATATCGTGTGTGTATATGTTTGCTTCTGCCATGGAAAACCGGGTTTCTAGTTAAGGCTATAGCTGACTGGTTGTCGATTCTTATCACTGCTTTCTCTTTACATGTACCCATGATCTCGGAGAGCAAGTCTTGGAGCCAGATCGCCTGTCTTGCTGCTTCTGTTCCGGCCATAAACTCTGCTTCACACGAAGACAATGCGACCGTATCTTGTTTCTGTGAACACCAAGTGATAGGACTGTTTCCAAGATAGAATATATGTCCTGTGGTACTCCTACCATCATCAGGATCTACATTATAACTACTATCACTGTATCCAACTAGTGTCCTACTTTGTGAGTCAGAACATCCGAAGGTTAAGCCATACGAAGCGCTTCCACTCAAGTATCTGAGACATTGTTTCAAAGCCACGCCATGAGACTCTCTTGGACTCTGCATATAGCGACTGAGTACTCCTACGCTGTAAGCAAGATCCGGTCTGGTGTGTAGGAGATATCGAAAACATCCGACAGTCTTCCTGTACTTAGTCGCATCTATCTCTCTTTCTCGTTCTGATTTTTCAAGTTTCAGTCCAGCATCCATAGGAATCTGTACCGAATTACTGTCTTTCATACCCGTCTCTTCTAGGATCTTAAGTGCATATCTGTTCTGGCTCAAAGTAATTCCCTTATCATGTTGACAGACTTCAATCCCAAGATAGTAGGATAGCTTTCCTAGATCACTCATCTCAAATTTTCTTCCCATCTCTTTCTTAAATTCTTTAATAACCTTCATGTCTGTTCCTGTTACAAACAGATCATCCACATAGACTGCGATTACTAGTAGATTTCCATTCACGACTTTATGATAAACTGATGGTTCTTTAAGACATCTCATGAATTTTAGCTCCATCAAAATCTGGTTCAGTTTGTCATTCCAAGCTCTCGGTGCTTGTTTTAGTCCGTACAATGCCTTGTTTAACTTGTACACTTTTCCCTCGCAGCCTTCAATCTCGAACCCCTCGGGTTGTGTAACGTATACAACTTCTTTCAAGTCTCCATGCAGGAACGCAGTCTTTACATCCAAGTGATGTATTTCCCATCCATGGGATGCTGCAAGACTGATCAATAATCGAATAGTTTCTATCCTAGCAACCGGTGCAAAGACTTCTTCATAGTCAACTCCATATTGTTGTACATATCCCTTTGCTACCAGCCGGGCTTTGTATTTGTTGATACTCCCATCAGAATTTCTTTTAAGTTTGAATACCCACTTCAAGCCAATTGGCTTTACACCGAGTGGAAGGTCAGTGAGAGTCCAACATTCAAGTTTTGTGATCGAGAGTATCTCGTCTTCACATGCTCGTATCCATTCTTTGCATCCTTTTGCTTCATAGAAGTTGGCAGGCTCGTTGTTTAAGCACATCAATAGACACTCTCCTGCTTCCTCTGCTTCCTCCGCAAATAATACATAATCATCGAGGTATCTTGGCTTCGAGGTTTGGCGCTGTGATCTCCTTTGTTCCGTTTGATTCTCTTCACTAACATCTTGACCATCGTCACTTTCTTCTTCCTCCTTGATGGTAACTGTGTTTTCTGTATTTCTGTTACTCGGAACACTCTGTTCATTAGCTCTATTTTCATCACTATGGTCCGATGCTATGATCCCATGATTTCCAAATTCCCCGACTTCAATCTCAAAGTCTCCGACTCTGTTTCTCTCAGTGTCATCAAGATTCCAGTTCCATCCTTTTGATTCATCGAAAACTACATCACGGCTTACCACTATTTTTTGAGTTTGAGGATCAAACATACGATACGCTTTGGATCCTGGTTCTGTTCCGAGATGGACTAACATACGTGATCTGTCATCCAGCTTTTTCAAGAACTTTGAATCGATCTTAGCATACCCGATACACCCAAAGATCCTGAGATGATTGATATTTGGCTTTCTTCCATGATAGAGCTCGTATGGAGTATGATCTTTAATGGCTCTCGTGGCTATTCTGTTTAACAGATACGTGGAGTGTCTGATGGCTTCACCCCATAAATAGCTCGGGATGGACATATGTTTCAGTGTGCTTCTAGTCATCTCCATTAAGGTTCTGTTCCGTCTTTCAACTACTCCATTCTGCTGGGGAGTATATGGGGCAGTGAGATGACGATTTATCCCAGAATCGTTGCAGAATTTGTTAAATTCTAGTGACACGAACTCTCCTCCACGGTCTGTTCTGAACGTTTTTATACGTGTTCCAGTCTCTTTTTCAACAAGATGTTTAAATATCTTGAATTTCCCAAAAGCATCTCCTTTCTCTTTGAGCAGTACTGTCCACATATACCTCGTATTGTCATCGATAAGAACAAAAATGTATCTGTTTCCTGCGCTTGTACTTGGGCTTATGGGACCACACAAATCACCATGAATAAGCTCGAGCTTTTTAGCAGCTCTATAGGTAGTAGACTGTGGAAACACTTGACGTGCTTGTTTTCCTAACAAGCATGATCCGCATATCTTCTTCTCAATATCTAACTTCGGTATCCCCATTACTAGCTCTCTTTGTATCATAGATCGCATTGTTTCCAGGTTTATGTGACCCAATCTCGCATGCCACTTGGTTGAATCACTCACTGTTGTAGATAACAGCGACAAATCATCTTTGATCCCCATACGTACTTTATACAGCCTGTTCTTTGATCTTACTGCTTTAGCTATTAGTTTCCCATCTCGATCATGCATTACAAGATGTTCTCCTTTCATTCTTACTTCACATCCAGCTTCAGTTGCTTGTCCAAGGCTAATTATATTGCTCTTTAGGTCTGGGATGAAGTAGACGTCTGTTATTGTTCTCGGTTCTCTGTTTCTATCGATGAATTCTATAGATCCTTTTCCCTTTATGTCAATTTTGGAATCGTCACCAAATCTAACTTTTCCTGTCACTGAATCATCAATAGAAGCAAAGTATCTTTGATCACCACTCATGTGATTGCTTGCCCCATTGTCGAGGTACCAGATATTGTCATCACATTCTCTTGTTTCGTATTTGCTTGGTACAACTTTCTCTTCATTTAAGTAGACTGTCTCATGCATCATTAACTCGTCTGCTTCTTGTGTAGATGTGTTTTCGGCTTCTTGTATTTCTTGTAGTTTAAGCATTCGATCCGGGCAATCATATGCGACATGTCCTGGTTTGTCGCAGCGGAAACATGTGAGCTTTGAAACATCTCTTGCTCCATTGTAAGCATTAAACCTACCACGGTCGCGTCCCCTGTTATAATAACGACCTCCTCGTCCCCTGCTTCTATAGTTATTATTATACTCGCGTGCTTGTTGTTGTGGTTCCATGGTAGCGTACATTAGTTTGCTTTGATCATCCTGATTATCCTCTTCCTCAGCAACACGTTCCTCATAAGCTTTTAGTCGCCCTATAATATCCTCAAAACTTGTGGTTTTGAGATCTAAAACTTGTTCCAATGAGGCCACAATGTGTATGTACTTCTTGCGGGGAAGGCACTTGAGAAATTTCTTCACGAGTTTTGTTTCTTCAATCTCTTCTCCAAGTGCTAAGGATTTGGACGAGATTTCAGATAATTTTCCCACGAATTCATCTATGGTCTCGGTGTCCTTCATCTTGAGACGATCAAAGTCAGCCATTAGTGTCTGCAACCTTGCTTCTTTGACTCTTTCGGCTCCCACATGTCTTGTTCGTATCGCGTCCCATACCTTTTTAGCTGTGTCTAATTCTCCGACTTGCAGTATCAGCGTCTCTGGAATGGATTGAAAGATGAGAGCCATCGCCATATTGCTCTTCTCTTCATCTTCTATGTCAGTTTCTACTACCTCCCATACCTTATGCACTTTGAGTAAAATTTTCATTCTTATAGACCATACGGTATAGTTGGTTGAGGTAAGAGCAGGACACTTGATAGACGATGAGCCTCCATCCTTTGGTTTTGCGATCACAATATCACCCATAGCTCTGATACCAAATATTGTTATCAAACTTTGAATATGAACTCACAAACTCAATCACTTTATTGCTTAAGAAAACTAGCTCAAAAACTTAAGCTTCACAATATTCTCAAATCTCTAATTATCTCAATCTCGACATCTCTTATTATATAGAGACTTTATATTCCTAATCCTAAAAGTAATCTAAACATATCATTATCTTTTAATACTATTAGGATTAGGATTGCTTCTTCTCTAAGCTTCTTTCAAGCTTACTCCAACATGCTGTTCAGGTAGAGATTCTCGACGCTTGAGAGAAGCGGAGATATCCCGCCGGATAATCGATTGTAGCTGAGATCAACGGTTGGAATCGTCACTTGTTTCGCCGGCTGGATAAATCCGTAGAAGAAATTGCGTTGTAATTTGAGGCTTGTGATTGGAAAGGCGAAGATTCGACCGGGAATTGTGCCGGTTAGCCGGTTTAAGCTGAGATCAAGGTAGTTAAGCTGGTTTAATCGAAGTAAAACATTGTCCACAGGTCCGGTTAACTGGTTCCAGGCAAGCGAGAGGTATTGCAGCGACGGAGGGAAAGACGCCGGATAGAGTGAGCCGGTGAGGCTGTTGCGTTTGAGATCGACTCGGGTCAGAGTTTGTGAGAGAAACGGAGGGATTGATCCGGTTAAGTGATTGTGGCAGAGAATCAAATTGGAGAGCTCAGGTAAAGATCCGATCGCCGGGGAAATGGTTCCGGTTAGCTGATTGTAGCTCAAATCGAGTGTTCTGAGACGGCGAACCTCGCCGAGACTCGCCGGAATCTCGCCGGAGATGAAATTCCGGCTGATAGCGAGGAAGCGGAGGTCTTTTAACTGAGAGATTGTTGCCGGCAAAGCACCCATGATTCTGCCGGGGACAATGGAGAGCTCCGTGAGAGCAGAAAGCTTGCCTATTGCAGGGTCGATTCGACCGGATAAACCGGGTGAGGCGGCTCTGGGATCACCGAGGTTGAGAGAAACCACTTTGTCTCCGTCACAGTAGACGCCGGCGAAGCCGCAGGGGTCAGAGGTGAAATCCCAGGACCGGAAGAAATTGGAAGCTGGCAAATCATCCAGAGATTTACGAATAGCTTGCAGAGCCAAGAAATCAACAGGGTCAAGAATCGCCTCCGCTAGGAATCCGAATCGAAGTAGAAGCAATAAACACCAAAGCAACTGTGTAAATCTCATCTTTTTCATCCTCATTGTAAATTAGCTGTTTCAGCTTCAAGAAACAGAGACTTATGATATATATACGAAAGGGAAGTACAGAGACAGACAATATGTTATAAGAGAGATTAGCATTAATGACTTGAGATATCTTCTCCTCTGTTAATACTTTACCTAGGCTTCACGCATCTTCCCTATATATACATTCACATGTAAGTGATAGTAATGGTAGATCTTCATCTGTAAAGTGGGTTTATTTTCTGATTTCTCGTGAGAGGCAAATGAAGCTGTGTGGTGGAAACAGAGTTATTCTCGTGGGCGTTTTAATGGAGGATTATCAAACGATTAAAAAGGGTTTTCGAGTGAAGAGAAAGACTGAAAGAGTAATCAAAGTGGCTTGAGGAGGAAGCCAAAACAAGAGGTGAAATATTCTTCGTCTTATTCTTCTTCCTCTTTACTCGTTTTCTGCTTTTTAAAAGAATCGGACAAAAAGAAAGACAGAATGCTAAATTAAGAAAGGTTTAAGATTTGGGTTGTGTCAGTGAATACATGAACAAGGCGCTTTTTTAATGGGGAAGAGGTAATTGGTAAAAACGGCTGTCCGAGTCTTAGGTTCGGATGGATATAAACAGATCAGCAGGTTCTGTGCCAAAAGGTCGGTCTCGTCACGTGACTTGTGTGTGCGTTCAGTTCTACAGTCTCGAGTGACAGCTTGGACGAGCCAGAATTCCCTGCACGTCAGTTTCTGGTACTTTGTACTAGTACCATTGTTACATGTTTTTATTTTTATTGTTATCGATTTGTATACATCCAAGGATGAAGGATGTGCTAAAACTAAACTAGCGTGACAGTTTGATTTTTATAAAGTGATAATACATTTAACAAAATAGTAGAATTTTAATAGTATAAGAAAAAAAAGTTAGTTACAAAAAAAAATTATGGTTAATGGTCAATGTAACACATGAGCTTAGTCAAAGAAAGCAAATAGAGTCCTGCAATTTTATAAGAAAATTGCACTCACTAACCAAAAGAAAAAACATAATTCACTCACTAACCAAAATTATACATTTTCTCTCTTCTTTTTTTTTTTTGAAACACATACATTTTCTCTTCTTTTTTTCTCTCTAGAAAACTAATTTTCTTTTTTGGTTATTTCACAAATAAGCCCATTTTATAATTTGTGTGTCATGTTCTAACTAAGTTAACTAAAATAATTGGTAAAAGTTGGACAATTTTATTTTCTCAAGTAAATTTGGTAAAAGGTTAAAACAGAGACATGGTATATTTCTATATTTCTTACTTACTCATTTGGTTATGACAACAACCTGTTGTTTGCTGTGTTTGTATGTAAAATGAGAAAATGTATGAATGGAGGCAAACAAATTGGAAAGAGCTTGGACCACAAGTCTTGACAACACACACACATATGCATGAGATGGTCAACATTTGTAACACTTGCCCAATTTTGACATTTGTAATTAAATCATGGTGGTAAAATGTATGATACGTTAAAAAAAAATAATCTTTTCGCGAGGCTAGTTATACCAAGTTACCAACCATGCACAGGATTAGAGTTCAGTGTGTTTTGTATTTACTCATTGTAGAAGACTAGGGTAGTGGACCAAATTTTGGATTATGAAAAAATGAAATTAGACCTTGCAAGAAAGCCAAGACAATAAGTTCCAATCACAAAGAACACACATAAAAGTCCAGCCCTAGAAACATAACATGGTCCCAGCACGTGACAATTAACACACTCATTTTGGGACTCTGTGTTGTGTTTGGTTTGTCGTCGAATCCTCTCACCAAACACGGTAATATAAACTACTAGTGAGTGTTACTCGAAAAAGATTTGATTTGACTTTTGAACCGGTTCGGTTTTCTTCACGTCCACCGGTCCTAAATCCTAATAAGAATCTTAATTTCACATACTCTATGTTTTGTTTCTATAAAAAAATCTTCATCAAGTGATGATAATACACATTTGATTGCACTACAAAAAAATATATTATTATTTTTGTTTTGCATTTACCTTCTTTTTCATTGCTAGTTTTGAGGTTAGGACGTCATATTTAATAAACCTAACAAAACATGACCAATCTATTCTCAATCTTTTGTCACAGTCATGTCCTATGATCCCTATAGCAATAACTAATAATGTGCATAATAGAGACGGTGCAGTATTCATAATTGAGACAAATCATTGTTGACTAATACACACGTAACCAAATCTTATAATACTCTTTTGCTTTTCGGCTTGAACCCAAATCATGAACCCACTAGGTCGATCAGATCCAGAATGACGCTACCAATTCTAAGTCATGATGGTTAGAACAAAAAAGATGATTTGAAATGTATGACTCATTTTTTTCAGAAACACAACAATGGGGATTCATTTTTTTTTTGGGGATAGATCCACCTTGTGGCCCGTTTGTAAACTCGTTTACTTGGCCCATTTAAAAACTGATAACTGATTCCAAAATGTAAAATGAAGCACTAAAATACAAAGCAAAATGATGTGTATCGAATCGATAATTCAAACAAAACGAGTTATAAAAACATATGAAAAATATCATTTTGTATAAGAGGAAATGTCATTTTAATTAGATGATTGAATAATTATCATAAGAAATTTTACCATTTTATTGTTAAGCGATAATTGTCCATTTAAAATGTTTAAAGATAATAGTCAGAAACTGACGTCTCTCCTTGTGCTATAATATGCGAAAGCTTCCGGTGTTGCCATTTCTGACGCCGATTCGCACCGTTCACGCTCCAAATCCTTTGTTCCCCCTATCAGACTGATTGAAAACCCCCAAAGATCTGAGCTTTCCGGTATGAATTTCTTCAAATCCGTCTTCTCCGACGACCCAGATCCTCCAGGAACCGAATCCGAGTCCGATTCACCGAAACACAGCGAAGAACACGAAGATCCAGAGCAATCTAATCCAGAACACGAAGACGAAGACGACGACGGCGGATGGAGCTTCGGTGGTCTGATGAAAACCATAGCCGACAGATCCGAGTCCGTGATCGAAACGTACAGGCGAGATCTAGAAGAATTCGGGACAGGTTTGAAGAAGGAGATCGAAGTCGCGCAGGGATCGCTTGGCACCGTGGGACACGCCATCGACGAGCTTGGCAACACCGTGATTAAAGGTACGGCTGAGATCATCGCTCAAGGTAAGGAAGCCATCTTAGCCGCCGGTAACGAATCTGATTCCTCTGATAACACTAGCTTGGGTCGTCGTGATAGTTTTAGCTCGAAACCGTATAGTCGTTTCGATGCTCAGGTTCGCGTTGTTCAGGGAGATCTCAGCACTTACAGCGAAGAGCCTGAGGATTCAGATGATTACAAGAAGTGGGAGTCTGAGTTTTCTCTGGGTGATAAAACTGAGGAGATGGAGAGCTTGTTGTTGGATGGTAATGGAGATATGAAAGGAGTGTATAAGAGAGTTGTTCCTAGTATGGTTGATCATGAGACCTTCTGGTTTAGGTATTTCTATAAGGTTTATAAGCTCAAGCAAGCTGAGGACTTGAGGGCTAATCTTGTGAAACGAGCCATCTCTTTGGATGATGAGGAAGAGTTGAGCTGGGATATTGATGATGAAGAGGAGACCAGCGAGATAGTTATTGAAAGCGCTGCCAAAGATGTTTCAGTATTGAAACTTGAAGGGAATGATGATATGGGTAGTGGAGATGTGAGCAAGACTGGGAAAGATGATGAAGTGACAAGTGTTGATTCAGTGAGCAATGTTGGTTTGAAGAAAGACACAGATTCGGAGGAGAAGAAGAAGGAAACTGGTAATGAACAAGTTCCAGAATCAAAACCAGTTGTTGATACTGCTAAACAAGTAGTTGATTCTATTACTGCTCCTCCTGCATCTGAGGAGGCTTCAATCCAAGTTTCGGTCAAACCCGAAGCTATTCTCAAATCCGAAGAGAGTGCTCCATCTCAAGACTCAGCTAAACCAGATGGTGCAGCCTCTTCATCAACTCAAGAAGAAGAGGATATGGGATGGGACGAGATTGAGGATATGAGCAGCATCGATGGGAAGGAAGCGAGTCGTTCAAGTGGAAGTCCAAACAGAGCTGAGCTGCGTAAACGCCTGAGTACTGCAGAGGAAGATGAAGACTTAAGTTGGGACATTGAAGATGATGACGAGGAAGAATCATCACCATCAACAAAAGCTTAATATAGTCTTAAAGTTGTGTGCTTTTTTATTTCTCTCCTACTCTTAATCATATCACCATTCTGTTGTTTTCTCTTTAACGTTCTGTTTTTTTAATTTGATTTGAAAATCATATGCTATAAATTTGATTTGATCTTAGTGGTTCCAATTCGATTAAAAAAAATAATACGAGAATAATTTCATAAACCAATAATAAAATGGCGGTAAACCGAGGCCCAATAGTAAATTATGGGCTTACGGGTCGGGTAAAAAGGAGTCAAGAGAAAAAAAAAAAATTGTCCCAAAGAAAGATCATTAGGGTAAAGTGACTGATACTACAACTCGAGAGAGGAGAGGAAGTTGTAAAAGTCTCGCCAAAGTTATCCTTCACATCTCATCACCTTCTTTGTTGAATTTCGAGCAGAGGAAGGAAAACAATGGTAAAGTTGTATGCTTTCTATTCGTCTTTCCTGAATTTGAGTTTTTGGATTTCGGAATTTGATCTAACAAAGATCTCTTCTTTCTTCGTTATTGTTCGTGGGTCTGTGTTCGTTTAGCCAATGGTTTTAGGGCTTTTCGCTGAAGATAAAAGAGGGTTTTGATTTTTGTGGTGCGTGCAGTTGTTTTTTTCTTACTTCAAGGATTTGGTAGGACAAGAAGTGACGGTGGAGCTGAAGAACGATTTAGCAATCAGAGGGACTCTTCATTCAGTCGATCAGTATCTCAATATCAAGCTCGAGAACACTAGGGTTGTTGATCAGGACAAGTTCCCTCACATGGTAAAAATTAAAACGCTCCATTGAATTGTTCTTTTAGTTGTTTATCCAGCAACAAGGTGTTGGATTTTGATTTCTGCTAAATGAAAGATCAAAATCCTTGAGCAATAGTATTTAGGTTTTGATCAGAAAACGCTTGCTCTTCTTCTTTGTTGATGAATTTGAAAGTGTAAAGCTTGGCTCTTGAACATGTGTTTAATCCATTAAGCTTTCCTAGTTCTTTCCTCTTGCGTTTTCTGTGAGATTTGGCTTTTTATTTGTAATGCCTTTCTCTGTATGTACTGCAGTTTGTGTAGCCATTGAGAATTGTCAAGTCTTCTCATAAGTACAATGAATTTGCAACTTTTTTTTTTGTGGAATGATGCCCAATGTTTTTAGCTTGATATTTGTAGCTTTATCATTCAATTTGAATCATCCTAGGGAGTAACTTTTCTTACGGTTTCTTTCTCTCTGTCTAATTTGTGTAGCTTTCAGTGAGAAACTGTTTCATTAGAGGATCAGTGGTGAGGTACGTGCAGTTACCTCCTGATGGAGTCGATGTTGATCTACTTCATGATGCAGCTAGAAGAGAAGCTAGAGGTGGTTGATTCCCCCTAAAACCTCCTCAATTGTATCTCCAAACTTAAATCTCTTGATTAACAAGACTTGATACTTTTCCATTTTCATGTAATATTGAAAGTTCTATTATCTTAATGAAAGGATAATCTGTTTTCTTTTCAAAACTCTTTTGACTTTAAAAGTTATGGGAATCTACAAAGAAGTGCCTTTTTATTCTGGTCCTTTAGTTTCTTCTCTCTTAGAGCAAAGCAAACTGAGGAAGAACATAAGAGTAACAGTCTCGGTAGGTAGTGTAACGCGTCACAGGATTAGCATCCGTGAATGCTCTGGTTTGCTAATTGTGAGGATAAACCGCTGCAACCAAGTCATAGATGTTGTTAGTGTACTATATCTGATATTGAGGAAAGTCATTGGTTTGATTAAACTAAAATAACACAATATAACATATACAAAGATCATTATAACATGAGTTGTAAGCAGTATAATTGATGATTTCGAAAAGGGTACAACTGTAGGGCTTCATCTCATAATACACTAACAGTTCATCCATATGCACCTCTGTTACAACGGTCTCTCCTTCAACAGAGAAAAACCCCGGGAAAAGAAAGAGCTGTGTCCACCAATCGCCTCCACTATGACCTTCACTTTAGTTGGGTAAATAAACTATTAATGGGCCTTAGCTGCTTGCTTATGATTGATGAGCTTTATTTTTCAGATATATTTATTTAAATTACCCCCTTTAATAATCTCATATTTGCAGAAACGGCAACGATTTCAAAGACACTCCCACTTGTTGTTATCTTAGAACGCTTATCTTGAACATGTTCAAATATTAACTGAACGGATGTTGATTGTTTGACTTTTAAACGGAGTGTTTTGAAAATTAATAAAAAAAATTTATAAAATAATGTTTTTAGAAAAAATTATAGTTTTTATAAAAAAAAAATATTTTTCTTAATTAAATATTTTTCTTATAAATAATTTTACAAATAAAATTAAGTGTTAAAATAATATTATATGTTTAAAATTCTATATTTAACTATAGATAACATCTATATACATAAAAGTCTGAACAAATCAGATATATATGTTTTGGTAATGCTATCGTGAGGTTGTTTTATTCAAAAGGAGTGTTAGATTAAAATACAAAATTTTCAAACCGTGGAATTTGGAATTAGATGCTGATAAGACATGATATTAAAGATGATTATCCTAATTATTAAAGAAACGTCCGTGGACGTGTCGGAATAAGAAAGATTATTAATTTGTGAAAATCAATTATAATCGAATAAAAAAAAAGATAGAAGTCAAAAAGTCAAGAAAGGCACCCACCTGGCTGGCTGGCTTTGCGTCACTTACCTTTGCTTCTATGACCATCCACGGTGTCTCTTTGTTACTGCTGATCACGTAATGAATCATTAGCCAATCTTTGATAAGTAAAATTGGTAAATAATGGCATCAAAATGTGCTTTAGCTCGGGATCCCCTTATACTATATTATTAGATCTAAACTCATCTCTAACAAATCCCAAAAGAAAAGCTGAATTGGTGTCACTTTGACATAAAAGAGAGGATAACGTCATATCATATGAATATATCAAAGTCAATAACGTCACACACCATCTCATTATCCAATTATTCAAATTTGCCGACACTCAACCCCAAAATCTCCCGCTATATATACCACACAGAAACTTTCTTGTTCAAATCATCATCATCATCTACAATGGCGTCTTCACTTTTCATCTCCCTTCTTCTTCTCTTGATCATCTCACTCTCATCATCCTCATTTGCTCAACCGTCATTCCGACCAAAAGCACTCCTTCTCCCTATCACCAAAGACCGAACCACTCTCCAATACACCACTGTCATCAACCAACGCACTCCTCTAGTCCCCGCCTCCGTCGTCTTCGACCTCGGTGGTCGTAATCTCTGGGTTGACTGCGACAGAGATTACGTCTCCTCCACTTACACCTCCCCTCGCTGCCGCTCCGCCGTGTGCTCACGTGCCGGCTCAGATGGCTGTAGCCAGTGCTTCTCTACTCAGAGACCTGGCTGTAACAACAACACGTGCAGCGGAACTCCTGACAACACCGTCACCAGGACCGCGACTTCCGGCGAAATCGCTACGGACGTAGTGTCTATCCAGTCCACCAACGGATCCAACCCGGGTCGGGTCGTTCAAATCCCCGACTTGGTTTTCGTTTGCGGGTCAACGTTTCTGCTCCAAGGACTCGCTAGCGGAACCGTCGGCATGGCCGGAATGGGACGCCACAACATCGGTTTGCCGTCGCAATTCGCCGCCGCGTTTAGCTTTAACCGGAAGTTCGCCGTATGTCTCTCATCGGGGAGAGGCGTCGCCTTCTTCGGTAACGGACCTTACGTGTTCCTCCCAGGGATCCCGATCTCAGTCACCACCACGCCGCTGCTCATCAATCCCGTGAGCACCGCTTCTGCGTTTCCATCAGGCGAGAGATCCTCCGAGTACTTCATCGGCGTCACCGCGATCAAAATCGACGAGAAAACAGTTCCGATCAACACGACGCTCTTGAGGATCGACGGAACCACCGGAGTCGGAGGAACCAAGATCAGCACGGTGAATCCGTACACCGTGTTGGAGACGTCGATATACAACGCATTCACGTCGGCGTACCTCAGAGAAGCCGCCGGGAGGAACATCACTCGAGTTGCGTCGGTGGCTCCGTTCGGGGCGTGTTTCAGCACGCAGAACGTCGGAGTCACGCGCCTGGGGTATGCTGTGCCGGAGATTCAGCTTGTGCTTCACAGCAGCGACGTCGTTTGGAGGATCTTCGGAGCTAACTCGATGGTCAGCGTTAGCGATGACGTCATCTGTTTGGGTTTCGTTGACGGGGGAGTCAACGCGAGAACCTCTGTTGTAATCGGAGGGTACCAACTGGAGGATAATTTGATTGAGTTCGATTTGGCTACTAATAGATTTGGGTTTAGTTCCACCTTGTTGGGCCGTCGCACTACCTGTGCCAACTTCAATTTCACTTCCACTGCATAATTAAAATTTTCAATTTTCTTAAAATATTTATGTTTTCAGTGGCAATGTTTGATTTGGTTAATAAGGGGCCTATGAACAATTTGTTGGCAAATTTTATTACTTTATTTGAATAATGTTGTAATGTTTGAATATAATATACACTATACTTTGAATAATGTTGTAATGTTTGAATAAAATATACATACAATATAGTTGTTAATTTATATGATTTTTGTAAGTGTTACAAACAGATAAAATGTTCAATTTTTTTTATCTTATTTACCCAAACGAAAAACAAAGGTTCTTTGTTCCTACAAATACACACATATTTTACAATAATAATAACTTATTACTTCTACAATTTCATGATCAAAGAAGAGTAGAAAGATTCATGTTCTTTTAAATGTTGGAGTTGAGTGGAGATAGCGTTCTTTTCTTAAGGATCTATTCATAAAGTTCATTTAAACGTACATCATGGGTGAGTGAATTTCTTTTAATTAATATGGAACCAAACTACCAAACTGTACAAAAAAAAAATTACAAAAAAAAAATGAGATTGATTCTCAGACTGCTCTGCAAACCAACTCTCTCTTAAGATTGTCTATCAAACGGATCACTTCTCATGTCAAAAATTTGGTGCTAGCATGAAGCTGAACACTGCAAAAGCAAGAAGGAAATAACCACTAATAACATATACATAAAATACAAATAGTAAGATGATCACTGTTTAGGAACCAACCTTTTTAGTACCTTCGTCGAGTTAAAACCATGGGGGTAGATGCAGTCTCGTGTCGTACGTCCACATGTTAAAGCTTCGACTAAGAACATGACTGAAACTAATAAAGATCAATTAGGCTCAGGGTCCCTGATGTATGAACAAACACTTCCAGAGGCCAGCTTGTTGGACGCGTTGAAGTCCACGAAAGGCGTACGTGGTCCATGCTAGAAAGATGCGCTGGCTGCATCACGAACCTTCCTTTTTTGCTTTTTATATTAACATATGGGCATATGCCAAGATCTGGTTCTGTCTGTTATGATGTTTCTCGGTATTGACAAGAGATGAATATTAAATAAGATTGTGTTAATATCGGGAGCAATCAATACATCACGTTGTAAACAAGTTAAGGATAATATAAAATAGTTAGAATCAAAAGTTGAAAGTCGAACTCTTCATAATAGTGAAACAATACGTAACGTTGAATAGAATAATAGGTGAAAAGGCACCACCCATCAATCAAGCTGGCTTACACCACTTACGCTATATCCATCATCCATGGTGTTTCCTCTCTTTTTGCTCCATGTTACTATCACTTGCAGAAAAAAAACATTTACAAGCATGGTAATGATAGTTTGAGTATCATATGCGAGTGAGTTGCTCAAAAACAAAAACAAAAAGGAGTATCATATGTGCGTCCTAACACATTCAACTTTCTTTACATAAGTTTCCATTGGCGCATCAGCAACTTTTCGATCTTCTACAAAGAAATAGCATGTACAAAATTGTAAATGTAAAAACCATATAATGTAACTTAAAATAGACATCAAATCTAGTCCTGGAGGACCAGTACAGTAAAGTAAACAAATATAATATTTTCTCTTTTTGTCAACTTGTTTAAATAAATTATAACCCCAAAAGAAAAGACAGTGGATTTGATTTTGGGAGCCATAATAACTCACTCACGTTTCTCTTCAAATATTATTCAATTTTTTTCTCCCTATAAATATATATACACACTCGCATAAACACCATTCTTCATCTCCAATGGCTTCTTCTCCGATCATCTTCTCCGCCGCTCTTCTTCTCTTCATCTTCTCACTCTCATCATCAAGCTCATTCGCTAAGCTATCCTCCCGACCAAATGCTCTCGTTCTCCCCATAACAAAAGACAAAACTACACTCCAATACACGACCGTCATCAACAGTGGCACGCCTCTAGTGGCCGCCTCCCTTGTGTTCGATCTCGGCGGTCGACACCTCTGGGTCGAAACGGACACATATTACTGGTCCACGTCATTCGAAACAAGCCACTGCAACTCCCCAATGTGCTACCACGCCGGCTCCCATGGCTGTAGCCGTTGCTTCTCTGATTACAGACCTGGCTGTAACGCTGACCCTTGCACCCTCACTTTCAAAAACCCCCTCAACCGAATGGTAGATACCGGCGACATTGCTTCTGAAGTTGTTTTTATTCATTCCACTAACGGATCCAATCCGGGTCGGGTCGTTAAAATCCCCAGTTTGATCTTCTCTTTGGGATCTACGGATCTCCTTAACGGACTTGCTAATGGAACCGTCGGTATGGCCGGAATGGGACGCCACAGCGTCATCGGACTACCGTCTCAATTCGCCAAGGCGTTTGGTTTCAACCGAAAATTCGCCGTCTGTCTCCCTTCTTCTTCTGGAGGAAGAGGCGTCGCCTTCTTCGGTAACGGACCGTACGTGTTCCTCCCAGGGATCCGCATCTCCGATCTCGCCACCACGCCGTTGCTCGTCAATCCGGTGCTCGTTGCAGACCCTATCATTTATTCTCCGTTTGTATACGGCGAAAAGTCACCGGAGTATTTCATCGGCGTAACGGCGATCAAAATCGACGAGAAAACTGTTCCGATCAACACGAGGCTCTTGAAGATCAACGGAACCACCGGATTGGGGGGAACCAAACTCAGCACGGTGAACCCCTACACGGTGTTGGAGACATCCATTTTCAAGGCCGTCACGTCGGCGTTCGTCAGAGAAGCCACCGCGAGGAACATTACTCGAGTTCCGTCGGTGAAGCCTTTTGGCGCGTGTTTCAGCACTAAGAACGTAGTTGTCACGCGTCTTGGATACGCGGTGCCGGAGATCCAGCTTGTGCTGCAGAGCAAAGACGTCGTGTGGAGAATCTACGGAGCTAACTCGATGGTGAACGTCCGCCGTGACGTCATCTGTTTGGGTTTTGTTGACGGAGGAGTCAACGCAGAAACCTCTGTGGTAATTGGAGGGTTACAGCTGGAAGATAATTTGATCGAAATTGATTTGGCGAGCAACACATTAGGCTTTAGCTCGACGCTGTTGGGCCGTCAAACTAACTGTGCCAACTTCAATTTCACTTCCATTGCCTGATCATTTGATCCAACTATGATATGTTTGAGCTGATTAATTAATGGTAAATCACTTTATTTGAATAAATGTACTTTGTTTTCCTGTAATTTTGTCACTCTTCATTATACAACAACTTTGCTATATAAGAGTTGATAAAAAACCTTTGTAATATGAAGAACAAAAGTTCAAACACAGGTAAGGACTCAGGTGAATATTATAGAGCATGCTTAACCAAAACCATACCAAATAAAAAAAACAACTATTTTTCTTTCTTCCAAAAACCAACCTTTTAGGATTTTGCTAAATTACCAAATCAAGGTAGAACAAGACCGAACGAAGGGTTGAAATCGGTTACTAATAAACCATGTCTTGAACTCCGGTCTCTGCCATCTTCTCCAAATCCTCTTGTGTTAACAGAGTTTTCCTTCCCATAGTACCCGTCTTATCATACGGTTGAGCCATTTTCCTTAGGAACTGCAAAAAAAAAACACACACCCAAAGTAGTTAGTTTTCTTAACTAATGCTTCTTTGTTTCTTCAGCCGTGTAAAATAAAAGGAATTTCAAAGGCAGTGAGTTTTTCTTAAGGTATACCTCTCGGGCAATATGAATAGCCATGTCAGTGCTTAGATTCAAGTGTGCATCACGCAAATGCGATAGTATCCAACCTGGTAATTTGGACCGCTTGTCGTGACGGCTATATCTGCAAGTTTTGCAGCGGCAATCTTTAAATAGAGCAAAGAGATGTTAGAGAATCATAAACCAACTTATTCTCTCTCCATTCTCTTCTACCAATTAATATTCTCATTATCAAGTAGCTACCTATTTCGCGGGAAACACACATATCAGGGCACATACTTAATGTGTTACAGAAAAACACTTGGTAGCAGCTAGCACGAACCTAAATGACCAGACTCAGAATCGGAGTATGTACCTTTTGTCTGCAAATATCATCATCCCATAATCAGCCTTTGACCGGATTACTCGCCCCACACATTGAGCTGCCTGCCTCTGTTTTATACCAAGAATACATCAATAGCCATCACAGACAGATCAAACATTTTGCACCAAATATTGGAACCATACCAAGGCATCAAAAGTTAGGAAATCGCCTTCCTTTATTTGAAATGTATCACGCAAATACTCCAATCTTGCAAGTAATATCCTGAAAATATTTAATCTTAGCATCTCCACACATGGCCCAAGTAAACTGGAAAATGAAAGGATATCTGTTTTTGGGTATAACTTACTTGCTTAATGTATATTGAAAAGGCACTCCAAACATTACAACCAGTCTTCCATAATGACGATCAAAATCGATACCTTCAGCAACTTTCCCCCTGCCATCCAGATACAGTACTTGATCAATCTCTTTGAATTTTCCAAACGAGATGGATCCAGTATTATTACATAACGACAGAACCAGAAGTTTCTTGCTATGACTTCCCAAAAATCCAATTTCTTTACCTGGCTACAGAGAAGAAAACTGCACCTCTTCCGCAATCACAAGCCCTGCGATAATTGTCAAGTGCCAATGTTGTTTCTACAACATCTTGCGTTTCGAAGAAGACAAGTTTCTGTTGCGTTATTTCCTACATAAAAATTAAGAGCAGGGGTCATCTTATTAGGAAACAAGTATACATTAGTGCCTATAGAAACTACAAAAAAAATTATATCAAGGTATCAATCATACAACGACTTCCCACTTCATGCAAAACTGTGAAAATAGTCCTGACATGGTAAAGCGTCGAAGAAGGAACTTACCTTCAAAATTCCAGTTTCATTCCATGTAGCAATAATGCCATCCATGTATGAGTAACTAACAAAGAAGCAGACAACTCCATCAGGAACAACAGATACCATCTCTACCAAAAGCTTTCCATAATTCCTCACAACACCCGGATCACTTCTCATGTCAAATTTGGTGCTAACAGGGAGCTGATCACTGCATAAGCAAGAAGAAACAATCACTACTAATAAATACATAAGAAATACAAACAATAAGGTCAGTGTTTAGGAACTTCATTTTTTTATATAATACCTTCCTCGAGTTAAAACCATGGGGCAGATGCAGTCTCGTGTCATCGACATCTTAAAACTTCGACTAACAACAGGATTGAAACTAAGAAGACGGGGATAAAGATCAATTGGGCTAAGGGTCCCTGATGTAATCACTACTGACTGGAAACGATCAAACACCGGTTTTATAGCCAGAGACGCATCATGACAGCTCAACTAAGATACAAAAGAAGATATGTTTCAGATAAATTTCTCAACAGATCACTACAAATTACATTTGAGTCACAATATCTATGAAACCAGAAGAACAATATAATACTCAAAAGAAAGCAGATCAACACGTACTGACCTGCAATATTGGATCTGGAATATGAGGCATTCTTTCGTCATAAGGCTCAATGATGATGGAAAAGCCCCTTGCATATGTCCCAACAAGAGTTGCGAAGTCGCATACTGTCTGGATAGGCAAAAACTCATCAGTATCTGTAATTTCAAGGGTCATCATGAGAGAGTGGAGCCGGTCATAACAGAACTTGAGTGTTTTCTGATCAATTCCAGCCTGAGAATTAAGCGAGGATACAAAGCTAACAGGGCTTTCTTTCTCCACGTTCTCAGTATCCAGCCGTCCCCCCAAGTACTGAAGTAATCGGCGTAACACATGCACAAAATGCTCAGCCCGTCTAATATTCCCTGGGACAGCCTCCTTTAGAATATCATGGGGCAGTGCAGGGTTTGCAAGCCATTGATCAGTTCCTGGGAAGAAAAAAAAAACATAAATGTTCCGTCAAGTTCATAGAATCAACCAAACCATGCATCACCTCTCTGAAAAGAAAAAAATACTTACCAGATAAGTCCCCTCTCAGTGCCAAACCCTCAACTAGGCGGTTGTATTCAGCTCGCAGTCTTCCAGCGTCTGAAGCCTTGAACCTTCCTACCAGTTAGAAAATTTTAATAGTGTGATAAGAATTTTAAAATAAAAGTATCAGCAAACAACCAGGGGAGTTCCTATATTGAATTTATGCAATATATGGGATTAGGATCAGCTAAGAAGGAAGGGAAGAGCGTACCTATCAATATCTTGCCTAATCTTATTAAGATTTCGATTAGCTCCTTCAAGTGTAACCCTTCTGACACTGACGCTGAGTGCTTCAATACACACATTATCTATATTATGGGCTTCGTCAAACACAACAACAGTCTCCTTTTGTAACTCCTTGGATATGATTCCAGCAACCTTAGGATCCAGTAAATACTGATAGCTATAAACAATAACATTAGCGAACTGAACCATATGCCTGGCAAGGAAGTAAGGACACCATCCTCGATTCTTACCAAACGCCCTCAAATCCTAACATCGAAACACACATTCAACATCAGCCAAAAAAGAAAGAAAGAAAAAAACTCCAAAGAAGGTTCAAACTTCAAACTTGTTGAATCATACCTCTAAAGTATAAACACCAGGAGGCAATAAGGCATTGTCAGCAGCCTTCTCGTGGTTCTCAAAGTAGTCACAGAGTTCTACATTTGGATTCTCCGCAGCTAACGCCCTAACCCAGCTAGCCGTCCTTTTCCTACACGCAGCGTCGACCGAATCACGATTCTCCGCCGCTAAAACCTTAGGATTGACGCAAAGATTCTTCCGGGAGGAAAGACCAAGAGCGAGGATCTTGGCCTGGGCACCGAGATGGAGTACTTGATAGTCGTGGAGTATCTTAAGCTCACCGAGCGTTTTCTCCATCTCATGAACAGTACGAGTGCAGTAGACAAGCTTGATGGGAGAATCGGGACGAGAGAGGCGGTAGCTGGTGATGAGGGAGAGAAGGGCAATGGTTTTGCCAGTTCCGGTGGGCATCTCGAGAAGGCAATGTCCCTTAGCGTCTAGGGCTCGCTTCAGTTCAATCATGTATTCGTATTGTTCTGGGTATATGTTGTCATAAGGGAAGTAGACAGTTACGTCTTCGATCTTGAAGATCATCTTCTTCCTCCTCCTCCTCTCGTTGAAAGACCTAACAAAATCGAAATCGGAACAACACTTAGCAAACTTTAAAAACCCCTAAAACTGGAACTTGAATCTATCAAACAGGCGATTCGAGCTACAAATACATATGAAGTTTAACGGCGAGATTCGAGTCGGAACACTTACCAGAAGTAAAAAATTACCGGCGAGAATGGAAGGTTGGGTGTTGTTAACGAGTGAGAGAAAGAAACCTGTATCAGCTTCAAAGGAGAAGGAACAATCTGCGAGTGTGTTTGCTAAGCATAGGAATTGAAAGAAATAAAAGAGAAATTTGAGTTTTGACCCCCATATTATTTGTTTTCTTTATATTCTGACCACTCGTTATTTTTTACTTTCAAGGAATAGACTTGAGAGTATGCAAATATTACACAATGGCTAGATTTTCTGAATCTTCTTTAAATGTGACAGGAAAGATTAGTAAGGTGTCAATAAACCCATAAGAGTACATGACTGAGTTAGAAGACAAGTGATAGAGTGTAGTTGCAACAGACAGAAACAAAATCTCAAAAGTCTTATTATTCTTCAACTGGTTGCTGGAAAGCTAAGCCCTTTATCACATGTCGACACTGAAACCTGCAGTGAAACCCGATGGGAGTTGTCAAAAGACGATCCGGTGAGTAACTGTACTTGTTCAGTCTTCAAGTGGAGAAGATGAAAAGATAATTACCATATTAGATCATTTGTGCCAGAGTTGAACGGAGAATTTGTCTCGTTATATTGAGTTTTGCACTTGAACCGCAACTTTAGAGGCACAAACTGCAATCACAAAGGACAAATTTTGATCGAAATCTAAATCCTTAGTTGGATGTGTAGTGTATGAGGAGGAGCTAATATAAGTCTATACCTTTCTGTTGTATCTGAAGTCACGTTTAGGAAGGAAATGTTGGGGAAGATTCAGACAAGGTGGAGCTTGAACCAATATAAAGAGCCTCATTGGACCTGCAATTCCAGAAGAAGAAAAAAGGGAAATGAATCAATTCTACAGTCTACACCACAGTTAACCTCACGGTTAATAATGCTGATGAAGTTACCTGGGCACGAAGTTGATCCAGCACCCGTCGAGATCAGTGCTCGGATAGTCTATAATAAAGCCAAAAAGAGTTAAAAATTTTATACCACCTCTAATAGAAGAAGATAAGTTGATTCAAGTAACAAGAAGTTAAGAGGAAAATCAAAACCTTTTTAGAAAGTGCTTCTGTAGCTTTGCATTTGGAAAAGTCACCTTGAAATTTGGAATCATTATCAGTGTGTGTGAAGAAGAGTTCATAAGCTTTTTGAGGGCGTAAAGGACTACCACCAAGAATCAACACAAGTCGGTGAATGTGAGGAGTTTCACGGATCAATAACTGGAGAGCGGTTCGGAGAGTAGAGATGGTGGTCATCAGTTTCTGGAGTTTCTTAATTTCAAGCTTCACCTCTCTTTTTCTACTCAATAGTTTTCTCCTGACAAGCGGCTTCACATCTGGTTGTGTAAGATGCACCTCCTACTAACAACCAACCTCAGTTTCTTAGAGTGTGAAGCGTAGAGTAAAAAAAACTGAGTGGGGTAGAAGAAGCAAACATACCAAATCAGTAAACTCTGTTTGCAAACCATCAAATTCAAGACTCATGTCTTGCAAAACCCTGCGCAGAGTGATCAATCTGAGCGTTAAAGAAGACCTTTTCTGAGTGGTTCCAACAGATGTACATAAGTTTTTAGCAAGAAGCTGATGAATGTAAGCTAAAGATGAACATAGTGAAGAAACATGCTTCAAAAGTTTTGATCTCTACAACTCACACTTATCCATCTTGAATCCACACAATCCATAACCAGAAAGCTTCTATTCTTCATAAAAATCTAATTAATCGAGTGGAATTGAACGCAGTCTAATCGAACATAGCAGATCGAACATCATCAAATCGAAGCATATAGAGAGTGGAAAAAAGGGAGAAAACGTACGAAGGGATCTGCTGGTGCATATAGAGGACGAAACCGAGAATGTCATTGATGATATGGAAGACGCCGGAGCCGCCGAGTGAAGAAGCCGTGGTCGCAATGTCTACGTCGTACTTCTCCTCTCTTGTACTTCCTTCTCCTTCCGCCATCTCCATAAGATGAAACCTGCCTGCGTGCGTCTGCTCAATAATAAAATTTGAATTAAAGTCAGTAGGCGGGGAAGAGAGATAAAGAAGAGCGACGGCTAGAATTGAATTTCGAAGCATTTCACCGGAAGATAAAAATGACAAACCGAACCTTAGAGAGAATCAGAATGACAAATTAGTCCCCATAACTTTATTAATTTCATATTTAACCTAAGCAATAACCGCTTCGCGAGAATTGGGCCGATCTCGCTTCACGTTCTTTGCTAATTATAACTGGGCCCGTTTATGTGGTTTGATCATTATTATTTTTTTTGTTGGGTCTTCAAATAATCAAAGCTAAGTTCAAACTTTGAATTTAAATATTCATATTTGTTTTAGTCAAACTTCTGATGAATGAATATACATATTTAAACACTACAAAATCATATTGATTGTCTCTCTCTTTTTTTCTGCCAGATTTTTATATATATATGGTTTATGAATACAAAATATATTACTTTACTTTATGAGATTTAGATTACTTAAATAGAAAGAAATCAAAATAAAGGAGCAAAAGAATGTTTGATATAGAAAAAGAAAGATTGAAAAAATAATAACAGAAATGGGTGCCGCATGAGATAGTGGTCAATAAAAAGCATCAAGTAGCACATAGAAGCAGAGACAAAACATAGTCCTCTCTCAATATTCGTTTGCAGAGAAACAAAGGTACTCCTTTCATATATTTACATACTTTTTGACACCTTCGATTGGACATTACATTTATAACTTGTCTACTTCTCATTGGTTCAACTTTATATATGTAAGGACCTAAAGTATATATTATGTGACAAACCTTCGTTCATGTCGGGGAATATATACACCTAAAACAGTTTTTAGTCATATATCCGATTTTATTTTTATTTTTACATTTTAAGGGGTTTTTAGTTACCAAAAGAAAACCAAATCCATCGTTTGTGCATAAGGGAACTTGATCAATATGGTATTAATTAAACCAACAAGGTTTTCTATTCACCCGAACAAACCATTAATGTACCACATGCTCTAAAAGAATGTAAATATATGTCTTTGTAACCCCTACGTGATGAAACATCTATACATAGACGTTAATTTGGCTTATGGTTATTTTGTACGTTCTGGTTTATAATTTAGTATGCCAATAACGAGGAGTTCAAGCTAGCACTTAGATAGGATACGATAACGCAAAAAGAAGGAAAGGAGCGTCCTCACATTTCGTACAAGGAAAATCAGAAATGCGAGCAAAAGGAAAATTAAAAGGAAATAAAAAATAAAAAAAGGTTTGGAAATAACAAAATAAAGAGAGAAATAGGATTATTGCATGTGATGGTCATGTGGACGTGTGGGAACAATCTCTCATATTTTCATGTGGGGGTTGGTACGTACCACATATGTTTTCTTTTACGCACGTCATAATCAACTAAATAATGATATATGTATGCATTGCATAGTCGTCTGAATTGTTTAGTATAAAACTTGTGTTACAAAATTTTCAACACAAGTAAAGTTATACTAGCTAGCTAGTGTAAGAAAACATATACTGTAAGAGACAAAGACAGTAAGTAAACTTTAATATCTAGCCAGCTCTGGTTTTATAAAGAGAATGAACCGCTCAGCAATTTCGACTACACAATATATATATGCTGGCTGCCATTGAAAATTTTCGGAATATGAAAGATAACATGAGTTGAAAAAGTTAGGGTTTTGTGAAAATGTTATAGGAAGCTTCCTAAAGGACATGTTTGAGATTTTATTTTTGTATTTTCCTTACAAGATGAAGATGGATGGTACACTTTCAGTTTATGCTGTTGTAACCATCACTACTAGCTTAGAAAAAAAAAAACATGACTACTAAAAAGCCAATAATAATAATAATAATCTCTTTTAACATTACATTAAATAGAATTACAAAACACTCCCACTACCTAGAGAAATCTCATACAAGAAACACATGTTATTCATAACTTAACTTAAGAAACTCATTATTAATTAATGAAAACATTGGAGTCGAACTAAGTCTTAATTAAGTAGCGACCCAAAACTGCTGCTGCTGCTTCCAAGTAGTAAGCATTGGCTTAGGCTCACGACCATTCTCCTTGCATCTGCTGCTTAATCTGCTAAACTTTTTATTTCCATTTTTATCCTCCAAGTTCTCAATAGTTTCCTCCTCTGTTTCTTCTTCTTCTTCTTCTTCCTGGTGATGAGTGTGCCCAAGTAAAGAACTTTTCGGGGATAAAGAGAGACGGAGCCTTCCTTCACCACGTTCCGCTACAAAGTTACGAGGCGGAGACGAAACTCTAACTGCTTGAACAACAAGACGTCCATCTTCTCCTACTGTTCTTACCAAACGAGTATACTTTGATCCTTTAACGAACTTTATCGGTGGCGGGAATGATTTCTTGGCAGGAAAGTCAGTGTCTTCTTCATGAGGTTTCGGCTGAGAAGGAACCCTAGGAGTGTTGGTTGCTTCAAACGCAAGCAACGACAAATCGTCACCACTCTCGCTTCCTGTTTCGGTCCCAAGGCTCTCAGTGCACATCTCTAAGCTTTTCTCACTCAGCTTAGAAACAGAGCGTTTCTCCACCGGATGAACATAAGCTTTATACTCTGTCTTTGGGACAATGGCGGTGATATCGGACATAGACTGAAGGAAACTCAGCCCACCTTTTCGGGTGAAACTTTCGTTTCTCACACTCTTGCTGACCATATTATCTTGCGCTTGACAAATAGCAACTGACATATTTTTTTTTTTGTGTGTGTGTTCTTGAGAAAAACAGAGGATCCAAATGAGAGTTTGTGATTGTTGTTGAGATCTTCTGTTTTTCTCGTTGGGTGGTTTTGATCAATGGAACTTGGAGAGAGAGAGTTGGTTGAGTTAAAGAGGGATGAATGTGAAAGGGAAGAGGGAGGGGTGAACGAGTATTTATAGTGCTGAGTCCACTTGCCATTGGATTCTTCTTGGCGTGTTTAACTTTATTGCATGAACATACATATATTAACTGGTTCAGTCCAAATAGTTATTTGCTAAATCACTAACGGATATTATTCTGTATATCCATAAGTTCATATTATTTTGTAATATGCTAACCAATACGGTCGGAAAAAAATGCAATTACAAGCTTTACTTGCGTTGTATTAACAACTAATTAACAACTCCATAGAGGAAAGCTTAAAGAGAACAACAAATAAGATACTTAAACCTAGAGTATATATACATTTTAAACATTTTTAAGTAGCGCTTAAAACGCATATTCGTCCTATTAAACATTAGCACTATGGAGAAAATGGCTTTTTAATATTTAATTGCCAAAGTATCTTTGAATTTGCTCGATGTAAAGTTAAACCAAATTGCCCTTATGGAAGAAAATTTCCAAAATCAATAATTGAAGAGAAAGAAGCCACAAAAGGCAAGAGCTTCCAAGTCCACAACCTTCCTGGGACCTTTGGCTACACTTGCAACTGTAATGCAAAGTGACATGAACCGTAAATAACTAAATATAAAATTACAAATTAATAACGATATATGTATTTTCTGTTTTCTTTTATCCAATACTAACAAACCGGTTTTAACTGTATCTGGGTTTTTACTGTGTATTTGATTCGAAATTTTGTGAGTAAGTTCATAATCAAACAAAATCGGCAACATACCAGTTACCAATCAATAGTAGGAATGGCAGATGACCCCGAATCGGTTTCATGTCCAAATCCTTGAGATTGTGTTTCTGATTTTGAAGCATCTATCAATGTGAGTATACCATATTGACAGTTTCCTAACACTTGTTGGTACATTGTGACCAGATTCAAAGAAAAAGAGGAAGTACAACATGCGAAAACCGAGAGCTATCTTCTTATGATTAATCTTACACCTCAAATGTAATGAATGATTTCAAAACATGTATTGCCCTGTAATAGAAAACTTATGGGGATAAAATTCCTGTCTTTTACGTGTTTTGAGAGCACGAATCAACGCTCTCTCGGGTTAGAGATGATCCTCCCTATAGCCTAAGCCCATAGGTGCTCAAAGAAGTAACAAATGTAGGGTCAGTTAAAGAACATAGACAATAAGCATGTCTCATACTAATAGAGGTGATCAGTAGTGATGTCTATTAAAACTATTTAGTTAATGGAACCAGTACTTAAAAAAGCTACGGGCAGCAGCAGAAGTTTCTATTTCAAGTGAGGAAAACTTTTCAAATCTTCATGTGTTGTGAAAGCAAAAGTTTTTTTTGGTAATGAAATGTCGACAAAAGCTTTGAGATGAAACGTGAGTAGTAACTTAGTGCTAAGTAAAGTTATAGAGCAGAATCTGTACCTTATTTTCTCCCTGGCCATAAGAAATTTCGCATTCGCCAATAGCTATCTTCCGTATTTTCCTCTAACCAATCAGAGGAAGAGAAACTTTGAAACAAGAACCAAAGCAAAGTCGGCTTTCTCTGCATCATCATCCCACTTCTGGTCCCCAAATGAAAAGGACAATCCAAAGCTAGATCCTTTCAAGTTTCTTTGTTTTTTGAAATTTACATTACTAATTCTTTTTGTTAAGTCTATTTTAACTTTATGATCTTTAGCAACAAAGGAAGGTGGAATCTATTTCATGCTTACACAAAAACATGTCAACTGGAAATTTTCCTCTTTCCCAAACTTTTGACCATACTTAATAATATTCTCTCATTGTTTATTAAAATAACCAAAAAGGTTTGGTTAGCAAGCATACATGTCATTAGTTAAAGCCTATGACTTCGATTAGAGAACAAAAAGGAGCCTATGGACAAGCTTTTGTATAATGTTAGTCTAACGTTAATTCTAAATAATTTCCAGTATCAAGCATTAACTAAGGTTTATTCCACTAATTCTGGATTTTATAACTTTCGAACCAATCCTTACCTAGAAAAGAAATTTATGCGCTTTTGTCTTTAGAAATTATAGCTAGCATATGCTGAGGATTACTCCCCATGGAAACCTACACTAATAATTTTTATACATATTTAATTCACTTAAGTCAAAAGATTAGTACATTAACAACAAAGTTGGATGCTCTATGCGGAAAACCGATTGCAATATGATTCGTATTCAAGCTATTCATGTACTCCAGAAGAATATAAAAATCAACTAATAGAAAAAATGTGTCAACTAATATACTAACCTGTATTGTGAGGTACATGTGCAGGTCAAAGAGCAGCTTCCAGTTTATCCATCCACTTGTATCACAAACAATCTGAAAAGAAAAACATAACATAATACCAGCGTGTCATGCCCATCTACTGAATTCGCATTCAACAAAACTGACTCCATTTCACTCGTCGAAACTGGTAGGTCTTATTCATTATGACAACACATATACTTGGTCCCCAATGAACAATGTCAATGACATTTTTGTTGGGGCAACTAAAGTCTCATCTTAATACATGAAGGTTATCAATTTCAACTTGTAGCAACTGTAATTTACTCCTAATATTTGATAGTTCTTTCTGGATGCCTAAAAGATGATCAAGTCTTAGCTGAGCTTCTTCTCGGTAAGGCTTGGCAACAATATTCACAAAGTTTACTAGATTATTCGTTGCATCTGAAAGATCCTTTTGCATAGCATCTTCGAGTTGTTGAGCCAACGCATCAGCCACTTTATTCACTTTACCAATTATAGCTTGCCTACGATATGGGAAGTTTGCTATAGCCACATACCTGCCATATAGATTATGTTATATACAATTATAGTGTCTAAAACATCATAATATCTCATTGATTGCAAGAAAAAAATACACTAAGTGACGTGATAAAAGAAAGCGGAGTAACGAGACGGGAAATTAAGAGAAAGTGTTACCCTCCAGCAGAGCAAAGGCCAAGAGCAAGAAGATCTTCCAATGTGGTGGGTAGCACTGAGGTTAGAAGTGATGCAGAAAGTCCTGCAGCTCCAAGCCCACCAACTGTCACAAAGAACTAAACAAAGAGCAAACAAAATCATATGTCAAAAGAATCACTTGATTGATTGTTGAAGAATTTAACAAAGTATCTGGATGAATAGATAAGCCCAGTTAAACAATGATAAAGATCAAGACACTAAGAATTTAATACTCGAGACTCACCACTTCACGAATATCTTGTTCCAACCTTTTTGATGTGGTTCCGGCACTCAATTTCTGGATGGTTTTCAAGCTGAATTTGTCAGTTTTCCGAAGCAAGTCGTATGTGTCTATGCCCAATTGAGTTTTTGAATTGACGTATTTTGGCCATTTGTTTTCAAATGATTTCAAGGACAGACTCCCTTCACGGGCAGTATTTGATTGTAGCCATTCAGCATATTTTCCAAGTAAGTCCTGCAACCAGTAAAGTTTTCAAAATAGAAGGCTTAGTCAGTTGCCAGACACCAGTATCAGGTCAAAACAAGACAAGATGGACACTACTTAATATATGCATGAACAGAAACTATATCTCAGATGTAGTATTTGATCTTTGGATTAACAGACTTACTTGAGCATTTGAGAGTGCTGGAGCGAGTATTTCCCCATTAACTTTGGATGTAGCCGCTACAGAGGCTGAGTTTTCCCCTTTAAACACGTAAGAAATTGCAAGATCAAGACTTGATAGTCTCAGGGTAGCTTCTATTAAATCAACAACTTGCAATCTGGCATTATCAATCTGCAACCATGATTCGAGGATAAAACACGGAAAAAATCCAAGTTAGAACAACCCAATTTTCTCGTATGAGATGCAACACGATATATCTAATAGAATCTATACCAACGACAGAGCCTGCCTTCTCCACGATATGCTCTCATATTCCATCGTAAGTGCGTATTCTTTAGTACGATTGATAATCTTGTCTGCTGAAGCCAAATCTTCCCTAGCAGCTACGCAATCTTGTATCACAAGAGATTCCACGGAAGTAAGGAGACGCTCTGCAATTGCAATGGGTGTCTCCAATTTAAGCCTTATTCTCTCCATCCCGGTGGCAGTTGAGCTATCTAGGAAGCTGTACAGAAATTTCTCAAGTTCATTGAAGCTCTGGATTCTCCAATCAGAATCCAAAACCTCCAGATCATCTCTGCCTACCAAAGATGCTGTTGAAAGTTTCGCCTCAAGAGCAGACCGTGCAGACACAGGATATAATATCACATTTTCTGTATTAAGCAACTTCTGCGTATTTTCTTTAACAAACGAGATAGCTTCCTCAAGCTGCATTAGAAAAAAATCAAAACTTAGTCAACAAAAACCCAAAGACTACATAAACTATCAAGAATTGGACATAATCTTATTTCTGATAAACCTCACGAGTATCACGGTAGATATCAGATTTATTCAGAATAAACACGAATTTCTTTTTCCACTGCTGGGTATACCGGAGAAACGCAACCTGACAAACACAATGACATGTAAATCAGATCAGCCTACAGAACAATAATGATAGCAGGAAACTGACAAGTGACAACTTCCCCTTCACTCCACAAAGTCTTGATGGTCTAAATATTTAACCACCTACTACTTAGGGAGATACATAATGAGTAAACCAACAATAACTAACATGCCAGGCAAACAGTAATTATCTACCTCACTTTCAGTTAAAGGACGGTCAGCAGAAAGAACGAAAACAAGCAGGTCTGCACGTGGAACAAATTCTTCTGTAAGACGTTGCTGCCTTTGAAGGATCACATTAGTCCCAGGTGTGTCAACGATATTGATCTGCTCGGAAAAGAACAACACAAATCAATTCCTCCAAATAATTAGAAAATTCAGGACTGCAATGGCAGAATTTTGAATGACTCACATCCTTAAGTATTGGTGCAGGAAGATAGCAGATGTATTGGCCGTCTGGATGCCTTTGGCAACGTTGTTGCTCCTCGGATTCTAAGTCAGAGTAGCACAGAAAAGTGATTTCGTTGGTGGTGGGTACTACACCCTCTTTGAGGTATCTCTTCCCAAGAAGTGCATTGATAACCGTTGATTTTCCGGAGTTAAACTCCCCCTAGCACCACCAAGTAATGAATTCCAATAAAATGCTTAACCATACAAAAACTATTTAGAAATGTCCTGCTTTAAAAACCCGAAGCATAAATAGATAGAAAACTAGTTTGAAGCCTCTAGAAACCCCATGCAATGCTTCAAATTTTTAGCAAAACATGCTGGTAATTTCTGAACTCTTCTAACCACTAAATAGCTAGGAGAACAGTATACACACACGTCACAAGAAAGCGAGAGAACTATGTACTTCAGCAGAGAGTACAGTTAAGAAGCATGAGCATTGTCTAGCAAAGACCTATCTCGACTATCAAGTGCTGGCAAAAGTGTGTAACTGAAAAATATTTTTCATGAATATAGAGCTAATACCAACGCATATCCCTGGAACCACAATTTGACGGAGTTGAGTGCAGAATTACCACTATAACCATTAAAAACGGCTCATCAATCCGGGAAACTGCATCGACCAGAAGGGAGACTTCTTCCATCTGTTATTAGAAAACAGTCCAAGACGCAAATTAAACAATTCTATAGTCGCAGAAAATCTAGTTTAGAACCATTTTAGAAAATTTGACTACCAAATGTTGTAAATAAAAATCACCAGTGGAGCCGCCTTGTGGATAATTTCAATAGTCTCCCTCAACACTGATTTCTCCATCTCTATTATTTGTTTCTGCTTGTCCTCTAATTTGACGAAGCCAGCAGCCTTCTCCTCAACCAATGGTGTTTCGCTATCATTCTCGTTAACATAAGCTCCATCAAGAAACTGGCGAAGAGCAACATCCCTGGAAGAACGCAGATCATTCAAAGATATAACGAAACCAGAGGCGCCTGATTTCAGCAACTGCAACTCTTCCTTAGCTTCTCCTTTGCTTCTGCAAGCCACGAAAATGGGTATCTTCACGCTCTTCAGCAAAGAATCTACCACTTGCTGCTCTTCACGAGATCCAAGTATAAGGAAATCAGCACCCTCAGAGCTAGAGGCAGTTAGAGCAGAATCAACATCCTTCACAATCCTAGCTACCAAAGGGAGAACTACCGACTCAGAATTGGAACCCATCAAAGTGTTTCTCGCTACTATCGCCGGAAGACCTGTACATAGCATTTGTTTAACATCTCTCATCCACAACTACTACACGCAGGGAGCAGAAAACTAAGTTTGAAACTATATTAGCTTTACCTTCGTCGGAGAGAGCCACACCACTGGCACCAACAGCGGCGGCGATATCAACGCGTTCGGAGATTAAGAGGTAAGCACGACCCTTGACAAGTGATTTCAGCAAACAAGCTGCCTCGTATAGCTTACCGGCGGTAACTCCACCATCGAGCACGACGATCTGAACCAATTTGGCTAACGCACGGTCGACTAAATCAAGAGTCTCGTCACGATTCCCGCTCATAACCTCATCCGCGTCGAGACGGAGGAGTAAACCGGGAACAGCGAGCTCCGGACGCTTGTAACCACCAGGATAAAGAGTTCGCGGTCTAGAGGGAGAAGTCTGATCGGCGGATTCATGCGAGGCGTTTCTGATTGAGAGAGAAGAGAGACGCTTGTGACGTCGAGGAGAAAAGGATGATAAGGAAGATAACCGAATGCAGCGGCGAGGAAACAGTGGAGATGCAGCAGAGATGAGAAACGATGACGTCACACATTGCCGGTGAGGGAGAGTTGTCATGGGGGAGAGAGAGATTTCGTCTGTGTTCCTGATTAGTTTTCTTATCTCTAAAAAATCCGTTCGGCCCATCAGAAAACTATACGAACGGACCGCGCCATTATATTAAAAAATAAAATCAAATTAAGTTTAAATTTGTGTGGAAGAGAAAAACAAAACTTTTAAGCAAATACAAAAACATACGTGAGGAACATAGTCTTTCGACAGAGTTAATCATATTCTAGTTCATCAGGGGTGATGGGTCTCAGGAGAGGAATCACAGACTTTTTATCTACATCTCTTCATAATGCCTTCCTCATATCTGCGTAGAACCCGCCTGTAGATTATGTACCCAAGCTGCCAAAGAGAGAGAGAAAGAGACAGTGACGGCTGTCACATGACCATGCCAGGATTCACCCTGCCCTTCAACTTTACCCATTACTCAAACCATATAGTCCGAATATATTAGACACTTGACATTTAGAACGAATCCAGGCTGCGCAAAAGAAGAGATACATAAGCTTTCTACTGAAGATGTTTTACATATATCAAAGTCACAGTAACAGGGGCACCAAAAGAACAGAACATCGCAAAGATTCAGGACAATATTACAGAATGTTTTCTACTTAACAGGTGAATCCTCAAAAATATTCACATCAAAAACGAAGAGAGAAAGAGTGAAGATATATACTTACTATAGCCCATGACACGATTGCCAGGAGCCCAGGGCCTTTGGAAACATGAAAATAGTCGGGCCATTCTAGTGAAGCCCATTTACATATGGGCTTAAGACAACGATTACGTCATTATATAATTGTTATTTTGAATGTAAAAACTATTTAATTATCATCACCAATCATCAAACTCCGATAGAACCCAATCCTCCTCGGCAGCGATTCGATTCGATTCGATTGAAGAAACCTTCCGATGGATCTGCTCAGGCAAGAGATTCTGAAGAAAAGGCAGAGTCTTTCCGAGGAAGCTGGTGGCAAGAAGTTCTTCAAGCGATCCGAGATCGAGCAGAAGAAACTCCAGAAGCTTCGTGAGGAAGAGCGACGCGAGCATGAGCTCAAGGCCCAGCGGAGAGCCGCCACAGCAGCAGCAGCTAGCAGCGGTGGAAAATCATCTATTGATTCATCTGTTCCTGGCTCTTCTACAGCTTCAGCATCTACCAAATCCTCCGCATCGGAGTCAGCTGCTATCTCTGATTCCAAATCCCTAACCGACGAGAAGAACATCGAAACCCTAGTTCTCCCGAGGCAGGAAGTGATTCGCCGATTGAGAATCCTCAAGCAGCCGATGACTCTCTTCGGGGAGGATGATCAGGCGCGGCTCGATCGACTCAAGTACGTGCTGAAGGAAGGCTTGTTCGAGGTCGATAGCGACGTGACCGATGGGCAGACGAATGATTTCTTGCGTGACATCTCTGAGCTGAAGAAGAGGCAGAAGAGTGGTATCATGGGAGATAGGAAGAGGAAGGGTAGAGATGAAAGAGGGAGAGAGGAGGGTGACAGAGGTGAGACGAGGGATGATGAGCTCAGTAGTGGTGGCGAGTCTAGTGATGTTGATGCTGATAAGGATTTGAAGCGTTTGAAGTCTAACTTCGAGGATCTGTGCGATGAGGATAAGATCCTTGTGTTCTACAAGAAGCTGTTGATTGAATGGAAACAGGAGCTTGATGCTGTCGAGAACACTGAGAGGAGAACTGCTAAAGGAAAGAAGAATGTAGCCACTTTTAAGCAGTGTGCTAGGTACCTTACTCCTCTCTTCAACTTATGCAGGAAGAAGGTATAATAAAGCACAATCCTTTTCCTTTTCTTACAAGTTCCTGGCAACATTCATAGACTTGTTATGGAAATTTCTTTGTTGTAAGCATAAAGAACTATGGAGATCAAACTTAGCTTGGGAAGGAACACAGATGCACAACGTCTAGGTTCAGTTAGTTTGGGTACTTTTGGTTTCTAATATGGTGAAAAGAACGAGCTTTCAATAATACTTATGCTACATAGACGTTTAAGACGTAGCAATCTGTTTCTTCACTAGTTCTATATGACTGCACCTTAAATTTGTCATTGAGGCCTCTGTTTTCTCCATTTAGTTAACTCTAGAAGATTGTGGTGCAACCCTTTCTGTTTTATTAAGATTAATCTACTCTTCACATTGAAGTTTTATGAGCTCTTTTGTACTTAAAAAAAGTTTCTGTGATGGCTTACAAATTGCAGGGTTTGCCATCTGATATTCGTCAAGCGTTAATGGTGATGGTTAAGCACTGCATAAAGCGAGACTACCTAGCTGCTATGGATCACTACATCAAACTAGCCATAGGGAATGCACCATGGCCCATCGGTGTGACTATGGTTGGTATCCACGAACGTTCTGCCCGAGAGAAGATTCACACCAACAGTGTTGCTCACATCATGAACGACGAAACCACTCGCAAGTATCTCCAGTCAGTTAAAAGATTGATGACGTTCTGCCAACGACGTTATCCAACTATGCCTTCTAAAGCCGTTGAGTTCAATAGCTTAGCCAACGGAAGTGATCTACAGTCGTTGCTTGCTGAAGAGAGGCATTTTGGAGGTGATCGCGGACAAGTTTCAGAAGAAAGACTCCGCCTCATGCCTTCTCAGAACGACAGCTAGTGTTACATCTTTACTGTTATAATTCTTTCTCAGATGTTTATGAATCGTTGACTCTGTTCAGTCTGTTGTTATCTTCTTCAGTCCATGTGGGTGGTTTGTTAAAACTGTGAGAACGAAGTTTTAATTTGCATTTTCGAATATCTTTGCATCAACAAACGAAAGAGTTGCAATGCTGAAAAGTCACAGAATACATTAATAATCATAAAGCCAGTAAACAGTTCAGCAAACTACAATCACAGTGTGGTTTTCTTATCATTTCTGTTGTTTTTCCTGAACTCTCTATTCTCTTCAGAGTATTGCTTCTTCATCAAAAGGCTGCACATTGATGCTCTAACAGCTTCTGCTGCAGCACTCATCACACTCTCTTCTATTGAAACTTTACCTTGCAAATGCTCCAACAGTTTCGTCCCTCCAGGAATCTGCTCATCTTCAAGGACTGAAGGTGGTTCAGTCTCAATGCACGAGATGAGACGAACCCTTGAATAACCAGGATGATTCGAACCATTCGAGGCTCCTGATACCATCCATATTAACCTTGTAGATGTGCTAAAGGAGATACTTGTGGGGATGAAACTTTCTCCAGGGATTTTAATCACCTATAAGATATACTACCCAGTTCAGATAATTGTGGTTCATTTTACATGGTTTGTTAACACGTGTCATACCTTTGTGATGGAGAGAGTATGGGCTGATAAATCACAATTTAGCAATACTATTCCTTGAAAACTGCGTTTTACATTAGTGCAAGTATTCAAACATTTTTTGATATTTACAAGAAACGTACGCATGATACAAAAAAAAAAAAACAGACTTGCCTTTGAATAGACACTGCTGTAAGAGAAGAACTTGGGAGTGTGCATATATCGGTAACTGTGACTTGCGTCGGCTCACTTTCATTAGACTCTAAATGTTTTACCGTTGGACTAACGTCACATGTGTCCAGAAGAGACCCAGATGTGATGTCCCATAGTCGAACCTAAGAAATTCCAACATCAGTAGCAGTCAAGGAGTCTAAACTATACATTAACAGATACTTTAAAGATCACTTACACTGGAATCTCCACTGCCAGACATGAGGTGGTATCCTTGAGTAAGCTCTGGATTCCGAACAAAGGTTATGCAGGTGACGAACCTATCAAGAGAAAATATAAATGATACCAAATACATTCTTTTCATTTTGTAAACAACCCTCGATGAAACCAAACATTAGATTACATGTTGTTGCTTTAAACTCTCACTTACTCTGTATGTCCAAGACAAAAGCTATGTATTTCGTGAGCACCTTGTAGAGGCTTCTTAGGAAAAACAGTCACCTGTGATGGCAAACAAACACAATAAGAGCAAGCAATTCGAACAAGAAAAAAAAGGAATGACACTGACATTAGTAGACTAGACTAGCTTACCCTGATCTTAAAGTCCCGATCTGCACTAAGAATATATCGACCATCTGGGGAAAAATCCTATGAACAAGAAGAAGAGATCAGAGTAAAACTTCAGCTTATTACAAGAAAGAGACTCTTCTGCTTGAGAAAACTTGATCTTACCAAGCTAGTAATAATACTACAATAATGGCAAAACAGCGGCAGACCCTTCTTGCTAGGTAAAATTTTACCCTTATTGATCCCATCCAGGTCGACCACCCACACAACACCAAACTTGTCCGCATAGCAAACATATGAATCATCCCTGCTTATAGTAACTGCGCTAACTCTCTTTTCAGAAGATCTGTCAATATTTTTTATTAGATTATGCAATTTAAGTTGGTTTTAGAGAAACAATTCTTAGAGTGGCCTAATCTATAATAGTTAGTAAACTTACATGGTGTTAATACACTGCCAAGAAACAGCAGACCAAATCTTAACGAGCTTGTCATCGCCTGCAGATGCAAAAAGCTTCCCACTTGCACCATATCGAATAGCTCTAATGGAATCTTTATGATGAGAAGGTCCATCAGATTCATCCACCAAACTAACTGGATGATTCTCTCTGGACAAGAAAAACATTTAGTGAGATAACTAAAAGATTGCTGCTATATTGAAAGTTTTATCCTTTTTAATTTAAAGATTGCAGATTGGTGATTCAAGTTCGAAATTGAAGGAAGCAATGAGCTTACATAAGATCGAATACACGAAGATCGGATCCGACAGTGATAGCAACAGACTTCTGAAATGGATGAACGGATATCAATGCCGGAGCAACCTCTAGTTTGGTCTGCCTTTCTCCTTCTCCTTCTTCGATATGAGGAGATTCTTCCATTGTTACACACAGACAGAACAGAAGAGAGTGACGTTAGGGTTTAAGCAAGTTTGTGGAAAAAAATGTCGTTAGGGTCCATAGGGTACTAAGATTCAGTTAATGGGCCACTCGTATCGGCCCATTAGCAATGTTTTACTTACTGAGAGGCTCGGTTTTAATAGGCTTTATGAGAGTTTAGTGGAACAAGCCAAGCCCTTCGAGAGCAAGCAGAGTTTGCTAGAGAAGGAAGCTCTTGTTTACTTTACCTCTCCTGAATCTGTGTAAATAGAATAGATGGGAAGGAAGATTACAAAGATCTACAGGGGAGTGTATGTACATAGAGTATGGTATTTTGGAGGCTTTTGTTTTCCACTTTTTCTTTGTTCTGTTTTTCTCTTCTCGAAAACTCAGTTCCAAATAGCAGAAATTTTTCTTGCTAACAAACTCTGCCAACAAGATAAGTAGATAACTTCTTAAGCAAGACATCTAGAGTAATCTATATCGATGAGATTTCTCTGTTTTTTTTTGTTTTTTTTTGCAAGCAAATCAAACAGAAGCTAGCTACGGTGTGAAGCAGTAGAGGTTGTACAAGGCTCTGACATCAAACATATACTGTAGTATTTTTAAGTTTGATCTTGTAAAGAAGAATTGTTTGAATTTGCAAAAAGAAAAAGAAAAAGAAGCCATTAGTAAATCTACAAGACCAAACGATTGGTATACTCATAAAAGCTGACACACAAATCAAATAAGAATGGCAGAATCAGTAAAGGGTAACTAGTAGGGTTGGTTTTGGTTTTGCCTTAAATTCGTGTGTCCTCCTCGTCTACCATCTCTTGAATATTGGTCCCACATCATCTGTTCTTCCATCAACATTCTCTGTTTCTTCTCCATATCATTCATCTGCACATATGCTGGCGGCGCAACCACCAACGATGCTGCAAATGGATCCATCGTTACCTGACCATTGCTGCTTCCATTAGCCGTTGCTGGTGCCGGTAGTGCCAGCATCGTTGCTGTAATCGAGATAGCAAAAAAAATCATGTTAAATGAGTAGAATGCAAACCCCAAAAAGAAAACAGAGCAAAAGTCATGATTCTTTTTATAAAAACCTGCTGGCCTTCCTGCAGAACCAAATGCCATACTGCTTGCGCTTCCACTGGCTCCATAAGCCGTGGAGGTTTGCACGGCGGCGTTCACAGTTCCCTGCTGATACATTCCGTTAAGCAACAACATATCAAAGCCACCTCCGAGCTCCGTCTTTTGTCCAGATAAGTTTGTAGCTGATTGCACCAAAGCTGTCTCCCAATCCGCTGAATCATCGTCAAACGCTTCCCATCCAGGACCTGACGCTGAACCGGAACCGCTCGCGTAAGGTCCATCGAATAAAGCCAATGCTAAGCTATCTCCAGCTTCTGCAGCGCCGTGTATATCCACAAGATCCAGCAAATCACCAACTTCTTCTTGCTTTTTCTCTATTATCACTTCTTCCTTTGCTTCTTCCTCAGGCTTCTCTTCTTCATCTTCTTTTGGTGGAGGTGCAGGTAAGGCCTTGATCGCATTCATATCTTCTTGCTCCTCCTCTGTTCTCGCTTCATCATCCTTCTCTTCATCGGCTTCAACGGAGTTTGATTGCATGGTCTGCTGCTCCTCTAAAGAGGACTTGTCTCTTATAAACTCATCCATGAGATCAAGCTTCTTCTGTGTGATCTTCTCTATCTCTGGATACTCTGAAGACCTAGCGATCCCTATGTTCTTACACCAAGAATAGAACTGATCTAGCTCTTCAAACTGTTTTGAGACCCGACAGAAAATGTCATAGACCTTGATCGAATCAGGTATGTCTAACTCCATGAACCGTTCGATCAATATCCCCATTATCTCTGTTACGTCATAATATATCTTAAAACTCTCCTTCGCTATCGGATACAGAGCCACAATCACTACTCTGTTGTTCCTCGCGCCCCCTATATATATATATACATAACTTGTTCCCAAGAAACAAAGCAGAGAGTGATTAAATAATAATATAATTTAATCACATTACCTGTTGGACGACAAGCCAAGAAACGGTCGAGAAGTTGCTGCAAATGTTGTATTCTGGTGAAAATCTGCTCTGTTTTCATCTCAGCAATGGGTTGTGACCTGACCACTATAGCCGTGGAGAGATCAGCCTCGGGGTTGTCTTTCTTGTCTTCCACGTTATCTCCTCCTCCAATGCAGTAAACTCCACGTTTCCCATGTCTCGTTTGCATCCTATAATCAAGCCTTTCGTCTAGGTACAACGCGTAAGTCCTTACAAAAGCAGAGTAATCCCACGAGTTGGACCTAGAAACATCTCTAAAGTCAGACATGTTGAGAAGTCTTGTCCCACGGCGAGTAGCGAAGAAGATCTCCTGCTCGTAAGCTTTATCTCCTTCTGCTAAGAGCCGTTGGATCAAGATCAAGGTTTTGAGAGCGACGGTCCAGCATTTGGTTTTGTTAAGGCGTCTAGAAAGGGTGTTGACGCATGCGTTGATGTAGTTCCGTGAGTAAGAAGTTAGGCTAAGAATCTCTCTTATGTATTTCTCTTCCGCGGGGTACTCTTCGTGACGAGTTGCTTTGACGATGGCTACGTCAAGCTCAGATAAAGAAGCGCTTCGACCGTTGACTTTGGCTAGACCCACGCTCGTTTGGTCCTTCACAGCTCCTATGGCTCGTTTAAGCTTACTCGAACCCATTTTTTGTGTGATTTATCACAATATGTATAAAAAAATTAGAAAACTAATGATAAAGACAAAGATGTGAAGAGAGAAAAGGGAAGAACGAGAGGGTTGTTTTTTTTATTTTTTGTTCTTGTTTCCTCGTCGTCTCCTTTTTTCTCCTTTTTTTAGTTTTTGTTTGTTTTGCTGTCTTCTTCTTCTTCTTCTGTATTTTTTTGTTTGTTTCGTTAATGCAGTTTCCTTTGTTTTCGTTGATTTTTAGCATGCAAGTCGCCGATATTCTTGGAGTTTTTTTGCCGGTGAGAAATTAGCCAGGTGTAAACTGAAATTTAGATTGTATTTACCATTAGTGGGATTTGTACAGTCACGTTCACCAAGCACACATATTTTAAATGAAAAATATCATTAAAAAGATATAAAGTTTATCTCAAGTTATATAAGAAAAATGAATCCATAACGAAGGTTACATTTATAGAGGTACGATTGTCCCTAAACCAATGTCTGGGTTAAGGAATCATGATCTTCCAAGAAAGCAAGATGAATAATAAGAGCGACTAAAACGATAAATGTCCAGAACACAAGTGACCCTCCAACGTAAACTAAGGCTAAAGCCGTGGTGGGTTTTAGTCGAGCCACGACGAACGTGTTCACGGCCATAATGACCAGAATATGCATGAGATGCCTAATTTTACTGGCAAGTTGTGGCTTCTCATTTCGTATTCGTAACAACAACCTACATTGGAATTCCACTAAACCAAACCAAAAACAAGCAATGAAAGTGTAATCCACCACATTGCTTAGCGGATCTTTGACAAACTCATCATATATATGGAAAACCTGATAAGACAGGAAAGTATATGCGGCGGAGATTAAAATATGTATCATTATTGAGTACATAACTCCTGAAGTTATCCTGCCATTTTGACAAAAAAATGAGACATGGATTAATTCAAATCAAATTCTCTTCTAAACGTGTACTCCCTTTGTTCATTTCAAAAAGAAAAAGAAAGAACGTGTACTCCTTTTGTTTTAACTTATAAGTTTTGGTGTGTTTTTTTTGTTTCACAATATAAGTTGTTTGCAAATGTAATATAAAAAGTTAATTAGGTATTAAAGGTTAAAAGCTAATTTGAAACAGCAATTTGTCACTGGCCATTCTCTCTTTTTTAATAAAATGCTAAAACATAATAAAACTGTTTATTTTAATAGTTTTTTAATCAAAACAATGTATATATTAAACCATAGGGAGTATATAATCATAAATTAATCCGCTAGACATAATACAACTGTACTCACTTGATGATAAATCCATGTACACTTTTCAACATGTCTCTGTTTACGAGGGCACCGTCCAGCTACAACCAAAATATTAATTTTAGTATTAGTTTAATTGATCAATTCCTTGTTAGATGGAAGCAAATGTTACACGGTAGCAAACATATTTACACAAATCGAATTCTAATTTGGATCTTCGCTTTTTATGTGATGAGATTAAATTTTCATTTTTAAAAGGGTCAAAATTTAAAAATCTCCAGTTGCCTCCTAATTAACCCTGACATTTCAGCCTCTAATAAACTCTATGTATGTTAGTTTGTGAAATAATTATGGAAATTTACTAACCAACTTTTTAGAAAAAAAAAGTAATCCAAAACAAAGATAATAAAGAATCAACAGCATACAAGCCAGTGGCTAGGGTTAACGGCAGCCATAGCGATGGAAGAGGTAGCGAAAACCCGGAGATGAAAGATTAAAATGATATTGATATTGTGATCGGTTGAGATTTATTATAACAAATAAAATTAACTTTAGAGTGTATATATATATATATGTGTGTGAAAGCTAAGTATAAAAAGTTGGTAGATCAAATTGACTAATTATTATTTTATCTATTAAAATGGAAACCATGACTTTTTGTGTGATATTTAAAAAATGAATATTTCTTTAAAAAAAATATTTACTAAAATAGAAGTCATGATTTTTTAATGTATGATATTTAAAAAGATTTTTTCCTTAAAAAGTTATTTACATTAATTTTTATATTGCATAATAAAATTCTACTAAAATTAATACTATTATATCAAGTATTCTTAAATTTCTTTGTTCACGTGGTTATCTTTTTCAGACAAAATACGAGATTACTTTATTTATTAAAATAGAAACCACGATTTTTTTCAGGTGTGATATTTAAAAATGAATATTCTCATAAAAATCTTATCTATTAAACTAGAAGTCATGATTTGTTTTAATATCTAAAACTGATTGTTTCTTTAAAATTTTATTTACATTATTTTTATATTTGCATAATAAATCCCAATAGCAAAGAAAACTAAGATTAATATCTCCACAATAATTGCCATTGAAGATCACATTAATCTTAAATTTTTTGTTAGTGACAATTTTTTACACATGATTATCTTTTTGGAAAAGTTATGGGATTATCTTTTCTATTAAAACAAAAGTCATATTTTTTTCATGTGTGATATTGAAAATGAAATTTTGATTAACAAGTTATTTACGTTATATTTTATATATACTTAAATAAAATCCCAACAATAATTTTATCTGTTAAAATAGAAGTCATGACTTTTTTTTAATAGTGATATTTGAAAAAGAATATTACCAAGGAGGTGATGATTTTGTGTTTCATATTTCTCTTAAAGTTTGTAATGTAAGTCTCACACTTATGTCTCGCAGTTTCATGTTGTGTCATTCTATTTACTCAAGTCGAAACATCTCACACTGTTAAATAATATCTGTCTTTACTTCTGTTTGTCGTCGGAAACAACTGGAATTTCTCAACATCTGAGAATCTCAATCTCGAATCCTATCGAACATGGGATGCTCCATTAACTCTCTAGCAGAAGGACGACGGCTCGGGTCACGATCCATCATTGTCTGTTTCAAAACACATGTCAGAAACTCTCTCTTAAATGCCATGTTCCAATAATGTTCACAGAGACAAGAAAGCAAATAAACGACCTACCTTAAGCAGTTGCTGTAACTGTAACGAATGGCCGGGAAGAAGAGGAAGTTTGCCTTCTTTGATATTGAGGGACTTGTTTCTTGATTCTGTAAGTGGTGATCCTCTAATCAGCTCGTAAACCGTGACACCCAAAGAGAAGATATCCACTTTATCAAGGTGCTCGTAGTTTTCGTTTAGTATTTCTTGTGGCATGTAACGTGCATCTCCTTCCTCTACTGGCAAGCTTTTGTCTAACCTTGTTGCACAACCGAAGTCACCGAGCTTGCATACACCATTCTTCATGTATATATTCTCGGGTTTTACATCTAAATGAGCTATTCCTTTCTCATGCACAAACTGTAACGCCTTCGCTATCTGTAACATACAACAATGTGGTTGGTACTATGATGTATACAAGAAAATCTCTACACTCAATATTTTTAATATAAGTGTTGTACCTGATGCATAATCACCAAAATCTCTCTCTCTGAGATCCCAAGAGAAGATTTCTTGGACAAGCTGTGATCACAGAGTTCCAGTTGAATGTATAACTGCTCGTTTTCAAACCACGAGCTGTAGTATCCTACTACATTTTCATGGAATCCTACATACCAAAACAAGTTAGAAAAAAGGATAAGGATAAGAAAAGGCTAAACAAGGGTCTGAACTGACCTAGAGCAGCAAGAGCTTGAACTTCCATCATAGCTTTACTCCTGCAGTAAACTCGATTATTATTACTTGAGTAAATTGATCCAAACAAGTTTAACTATTTTTAATACAATAAAAAATCATTCCTTTAATAAGAAAACTGAAGGAGAGAAATCTACCTTTCTGAATCTAGATACAGCTTCCTTGTGCTGTATTTGACAGCATACAAGCAACCATCAATTCTCTTCAAAACTTTAAATACACGACTGAAATTTCCAGCTCCTATTTGCTAGAGAAACCAAACCAAGTTATGTTAGAAGCAGCAACATAGTTCCATCTCTTTAGTAGGATTTTGATATTTAACAAAAAAAAAAAAGGATTTAAAAGGCCTTCTTTGGCTTACCTGAATTTCATGAAAGTCTGTGAGATATCTTGACAAGCCGTCCCCACTCATGCTTGCAGGGAGAAAACCTGCAATTACAGTACAGTTGAAACATATTTTTTTACAGAAGAAGCGTGATAATCCCTAAGCCTCTCATGAAATTCTGAAACAGCGAAGTGAAGGAAGAGATAACTCACTAGCACATTTAGACCTCTGATGTCCGAAAGGGTCAGTAGTGGTATCGGACTCATTCATGACATAAGGATTCTTGAGACAAGGAGGTGGCATAACCCGACACCGGAGAGCAACTGCAGTCCGTGAAACGTATCCAGTCCTCTGTGTTTTATCCACCATAATCTCGTCTATGTCAATATCATCATTCTCTTGTTCGTCTACTTTATGTTTTGAAGCCCATGTAGTATTTGTGAAACTGTCTGCAATAAACATAGAACATTTTTAATCATTGAAAAGTTTAGTAAAATAACACATCACCAAAAAGTCATATTGAATCTTTAAATCAAGAAAAAAAATGTTGGACAAAATGTTGGAACAGAAGAACCAAACATAACTATCGTACTACAAAACAGTCACAAAGCAATTTCTTTTTGAAACCTATATCGTCGTCTTAGGGACAAGGAGTGAAATGAAAACTTACCCTGACGGCATCTTTTGCTTTTAGCTGTAGTTAGTTTAACAGGAGACCTCGGACAAGGAGAATGATCCTACAATACAAAAACAAAAGAGAAAAAAACTAATTGGGGCCGGTAAATAAATAAAAACAATGTATAAGACAAAAAGCTCTCTCAGTTTTACCATGCTGATGTCTAAATCGCTCATCATCAAGTTCTGATTGTCTGGAGTTATATAGTCAGGTGTGCTGAAAAGATGATCAATCATAAAAATGAATTATATCAGAAGCTGAGATATTACAAATAACTGGTAAAGTAGAGCATCAATAACTCAAATGAATCTATTAACAAGTTTTTAGCTTGAAAATAAAAGGTAACATCTTCAAATCTGGATTTTGACCGTTCAAATACACTACATTCCCAGCTCAGCTAATAAATTACTCAAATCTTTTACCAGAAGAAGTCTTGGCTGAGAATGAATTCCTTATCTCCGTCTCCACCAACGGAACCCAACTCATTCCGGAGCTCCGACGACGACTCCGCAGCATTCGACGGCGGACGGTTGTCGAACGAAAGCTTCGACAGTTGACCGAGTTGAAGCAGAGAGTGTCTCTCTAGTGTCCCCTCCATCTTACGACTCTTCTTCGTTCGCCTCGTCCCGATCGTGCCTAGGGTTTTCCTCGTCGCCAACACTGTTCGTCCTTTCTTCCTCTCGAACATGACCAACGATTAATGGAATATTATAAATAAATTTTAAAATTTGCGCGCTCTCTCCCTCTTTCTTAGCGTTTCGAGCTTTAATTTGGGAATAATCAACTGCAGCAAAGACTACGCTGCACTTTCTCTCCTATCGATTATTAACCGTTGATCCTTCCGTGTAGTAGCTTTTCGTCAGAGATTAGGTGGAGGTGCAGCGGATGTTTTGTGGAGCGTGTCATGTAAGCTTTGGGGTCTTAATAATAAAATATATATTTTTCTATAATTGGACTAGGCACTTGGGCCACGATGCAGGAATTTAAATATTGCACCTTTTGAGAAACAAGTTTTAATAAGAGATGTTTTATTGTATTTCCAAATTACGTTTCTGAATTACGGTTTATAATGTTTTCCCTTAATCACTAAAATTTAATTATATAATTTTCTTAATAGAGAGAGGTTTAGTTAATGACTTTCAACATCAAACTATTGGGCCACGATGCAGGCAAAAAAATTTAATTATATAATTTTCAGAATCGGGCCAATAAAAGCCCAGTGAAATATACTAAAATAAAAAATAGAGAAGCCCAGTTACAAATCCAATCACACTCTCGGTCGGTAATAGACGAACTCCGGCGAGATCGATTTGAACGGCGACGGAATGTGGAGGCGGAGCAACTTACCGGTGACTGTCCAAACAAATCAGCCTTGTGAATTGTTAGCTTTTCGATTTCTTCCTCCCAAATATCATTTGAGTTCCCGTTTTGCAGGGAAACCCAGATTCTGATCAGAGCATATCTGGTGAGGGCTGAGGAATGATGTTCGTGTTTATGTCTAAAGAGTGATTCTCAAGCTGCTCTTTGGTCTTTCTTTGTAGAGGAAGAGGAAGAGGACGTCGTGGATGTTAGTTTGGGAGAAATGTTGTGTCCAAGTGAGAAGGGCAAGGAAGAAGAGGCAATGTTCAATCTCTATATCTGATTTTTGCCCAATTTAGATTGATCACAGATTGGCTTGAATATTATAGGGAAGAGGTTTACTACTTCAAACAAAGCTCGAGAAACTCATAGGTATCTTTACATTTGGTAGATTACATTTTTGGAAAGTGTGTTTTCACAGAGAATGTTTTCTCAGGTGGTTGTGTTGGTGAACTAAATTATGCTCAAGAGACCGGCTATGTATCTCTGGAAGCAACCGTGAGTTTTTTTTTTTTTTTTTTTTTTTTTTTTTTTTTTCTCGCTAGAGGAATAATGGAATTGAATGGTGATGGGAGATTTTTACTCTCTTATTCTTAGCCAAGGAAGTTATCTTCCGCTCTTGAAGAAGTTCCTGATTCCCCTGAGGAGAGTTATTTTGCTTCTTCAACAAATGACGGCTTGACATGCATATCTGCTCATGAATGTGTGCCATATGATGAGGTTTCCACTTAATATTTGGTCTATTTATAGTGACATCCGAATCTATTGTACATTTTACCTGTAAATATTTGATTCTTCACAAGTTCGTTTCTTCTGTTGACTCTCTCTACTTTTTTTTTACGGTGCCTTTAGATTCCATGTGATGAACCAGTAGCAGCGACTTGGTCCACTATAAGTAAAGAAACCAAATCACTAATCCATTTGAATGCCACTGCTTCAGTCTCATCATCTGCCTTCAGAGCCAAGAGAGGCAGTAAAGGTACCCCTACTAGGAAATGAAAACTCATAGAAACAGATTATGTCTGCAGCATAAACTTCTGAGATCCTCTGAGTTGGGTATCTTATGTCTATCCAGTTGTCAAAGACAATGTGAGGCCAAAATTTTCGTTTCATGCACATGCTCATGGAGAAACGTCTTCCAAGATAAGTGACATGGCGGAATACTTTGAGCCTGTTGATGATCATCAGGCCGACATAGAGGAGGATCCAATCGCTGAATGCCCCAACGATTGTGATGAAATATCAGATAATACTCAGGACGCAGTACCGAAGCTTTTAATCCCACCTCCAGATAAGATTACAGTGACAAAAAGAAGCTCTAAATCCGTAAATCCTTCCTTATCCTGTGATTTTCTACTTTTTCTCAGTTTTCTGTTTCATTCATTCACTGGCCTTCTATTTGCTCTCCAGTACAGCAGGCGCCAAGGAAAATGTTTGAAATTTGCTCATAAGGGAAGTTCATCAAACATCCATGACAGCCATGACAGTGATGATACTACTGATGATGAACTGCCTGGACCCATGGATACTGGATCATCAACCGATGATGAGGTCTCGTTCTCTTCCTTTCCTGTTATACTCTCTAGTTCCGCTTCTTCTTCTCAATCTACAATCAAATGCAGATAATGTTTGTTCTGTTATATAGCCTAGTTATCAAAGCTCAGTGCCAAACATTTCCAACCAGAAGAAACAATTTGTTGGAGACCTGTTTAATGAAGCAGTAAAAGCTTCCTCTTTGAGCAAGGAAGGTCTCTCATTCGATTCACCCAAACTATCTGGGTAATCAAATTCTCTACACCTTTCAGGCTCCACACTTAGAATCGTACTTAAATCATTTAACATCAAGACCCACTATGTTGTTGCATTTGATCTGCAGTGGCTCTAGCCTGTACGGGAAGCTACAACAGATCATGAAACAAGAAAAGGAGATGGAAATAGAAATCACGAAGAAATTGCAGGGCGGAATGGGACAAGCAGGTAATGCTTATTGATTCGTAACTTATTCTAGTTACTACGTAAGTTTGTCTGCTTGTTTATCTCATTTCTCACAACTCAGATGCGTTGAGCTATGTTGATATAAAAATCGTGTCAAGACACTTGGAGGGAAAGCTCATTGTCTGCAAATGCTCTGTCATCGACCTTCCTGGGGTTTCTCTCTTAATTAGACCCTTTGAAGATCTCTTATCAATCAGATTGTAAGCATTGAGTTAACACACACATTCGGTTTTGTAGGACTCCCTCTTATTTAAGAATACACAAGCTCTTGCGGCTAAAGATACAGAAACAACAGTCATCTTCAATCCTAAAGTGTGTGTGAATGTTGATATTGAAATCGGGAGCTTTGTACGTGTACATGCGCCATGGTCAGTTTCCATTCCATTCTTCTTAGACTCTCGTCACTTAACTTTTTTGTGATATTAGCTTCTTTTTTTTTCAATTTCAACAGGAAAGAAATGAAAGTGAAGAACACCAAGGAAGTGATTATTTTGTGTTCATATTTCTCTAGTTTGTAATGTATGTAACTCTCACACAAGTATAAACTCTTAATGTCACACAACTCTGTACTTACGATGTCAGTAAAAAGCAAAATGTTTCTGGAAGTGTTCTTCATCTTTCTAGTGAAACCTCGTAGAGGTGGTTAGTTTACTCAGAAACAATAAAAAAAAAACTGGATTTCCTCATCTCTCTTAATTTTGCAGAATCAAGAGCAATCACTCATTACATAGCTCATGAATACGGAGACAAAGGGAACCAAGTTCTCTCGTCTGGCCCCAAGAACATGGCAATCTTGGCCATGGCCCATGGGTATGAAAATAGAAGCTCATGAGTCTGACTCGGTTGCTTCAAAGCTTGATTAGGAACAAATATTCAAGAACGTCTTTGGTTTGACCACAGACCAAGCCGTTGTTGAAAAAGAAGAGGTCAAGTTAGGCAAAGTGCTTGATAACTACGAAGCTAGGCTTGGCGAGTCTTTATAAGTATTTGGCTTGTGATCACTTCACGTTGGTCGATCTTCACCATATTCCAGTGATTCAGTACTTTCTTGGTACTCCAACTAAGAAGCTATTTGATGAGCGGCGTCCACATGTCAGTGCTTGGGTTGCTGACATCACTTCTGAAGATCCTCCTTTAGGTGTAGTTCTCAATCAAAACTGTTAACCAGAAAAAACTGAATAAAAGTGGCCATGTCGTTGCCCAATTCTCTTTGTGTGTGCTCTGTTTTCATTTTCTCGAGAGATTGATCTTGAATGTAATCATGAGTAATGAATAATAAAGATTTTAAAAATGTTTTATATATTAAAAAAATACTTCATAAAAAGATAAATATTATGTTCAGACAAAACAGAGGACTCTCACATAGACAAGTGGAAACGTTTTTAAGATAAAAGTTTTGTTTTCTTTTAGGATTTAAGCGGAGAAGAGAATTGGATGGCTGTGGCTACTGCTCCGTCGCTCAATCGCCATTTCCTCCGCCGCATCTCGAGCCCTTTCTCGAGAGTGAAAGAACGACGGCCGTGGCTTCTACCAGGAGACTCGAATCTTATCGATTCTCGCAGGAATCGGAATTCACATCTCCTTGTTTTCGCTTCCTCTTCTTCTCCTCCGTCTTCAAATCTTCCGACGGATGTTTTCACGGCAGAGTCTTGCGTCAACACTGGCCTCGATCTCTTTAAGAGAGGACGGGTGAGTTCTAGAGTGTTCGGTTCGGATGATAATTGTGGTCGTCAGTGAAAGTGTTTCAATGGTTTGGGCGAAACTTCTCGAAAAGCTTGTAACTTTGTCAACGATTTATAGCTTCTGTGTGATGGTTACTGATACGAACTTGAAAACAGAACCGCAAATTGATCTTATCCAGTTTGAAACAGATTCAGTTGATCTGTATTTGTTGTTCAGGTGAAAGATGCACTTGCTCAGTTTGAAACAGCACTGAGCTTAGATCCAAATCCTATAGAGTCACAAGCTGCTTACTATAACAAAGCTTGTTGTCATGCTTACCGGTAAGTACCTCTCGAACCATACACCATATGATGTGGAAGATACTGATGAGATTATGTTCTCTTTGTCTCGAGGTAGAGGGGAAGGAAACAAGGCTGCTGATTGCTTGAGAGTCGCTTTGAGAGATTATAATCTCAAGTTTGCCACAATCCTTAATGATCCTGATTTAGCATCCTTTCGTGCATTACCAGAGTTTAAGGAGCTCCAAGAAGAGGTCTTGTCCTTCTTTCTCGCTTCTTCTTCCTCTTATCCCAAAGAAGAACGTAACTTGTTGACTAAAACTTCTTGCACAGGCAAGGTTAGGAGGAGAAGACATTGGGGATAGTTTCCGAAGAGACCTGAAACTCATCAGCGAAGTACGAGCACCCTTTCGTGGCTTTAGAAAATTCTTCTACTTTGCATTTTCAGCAGCAGCAGGTATCTCTACGCTCTTTACCGTACCAAGACTGATTCTAGCAGTTAGAGGCGGTGATGGAGCTCCAGATCTTCTGGAAACTACGGGAAATGCTGCAATTAACATTGGAGGTGAGGAGGAGTCCATAAACATTCGTTCAATACATCTTCTCCCCTCTCTTTCATGTGACTTAAAATGTTGGAACAGCAATGTACAGGTATTGTTGTTCTGGTTGCGTTGTTCATATGGGAAAACAAGAAAGAGGAAGAACAAATGGTTCAGATAACTCGAGACGAGACTCTTTCTCGGTTGCCTCTACGCCTGTCAACCAACCGTGTTGTTGAGCTTGTGCAGCTAAGGGATACAGTTCGACCCGTGAGTCTTTTTTCATCCCCACTTTGTTTTGCTGCCTTTTGCGTTTCTGAGTCAGTTGAGTGATTTGATGTCGTTGTTAAGGTTATTCTCGCTGGGAAGAAAGAAACTGTGACACTCGCGATGCAAAAGGCAGATAGGTTCAGAACCGAGCTCCTAAGAAGAGGTGTTCTATTAGTTCCCGTGGTATGGGGTGAACGTAAAACACCGGAAGTGGAGAAGAAAAAGGGTTTTGGAGCTTCTTCAAAGGCAGCTACATCTCTTCCTTCTATTGGGGTATTAGAAAGATTATATATGTCTTGGAACGAACGCATAGAAACATTCTCATCTTCATTCTCAGTGATTTTTTAATTATTTACCTTGGGGTAGGAAGATTTCGATACACGGGCTCAATCAGTAGTTGCTCAGTCAAAGCTGAAAAGTGAAATCAGGTTCAAGTCCGAGATTGTTTCGCCTGGTGAATGGGAAAGGTCCAAAACTTTCATTTTTTTTGCTGATAGAACAAAGATGGTAACTTTTGCTTGTGAGTCTTGAAAGATTATGTTGGGGGTTTGTGTTGTGTTTCAGGTGGATAAGAGATCAACAAATAGCTGAAGGAGTTGTCCCAGGGGAGGACGTGTACATCATACTACGGTTAGATGGTCGTGTCCGTAGATCGGGTAAAGTGAGTCTCATCTACAAACCTTTCCTTCTCTGGTTTCTCTCATGTTTATTGCCAAAAAAAATGGTATGTAATGGAAGTAACTCTGTTTTGTTTTTTCAGGGGATGCCAGATTGGGCTGAGATCTCAAAGGAGTTGCCGCCAATGGATGACGTGCTCAGCAAGTTAGAGAGATGAAGCTTTCTTCTTGCAGTTTGCATCTTACAAGAGACTATAGGAGAAGAAAAGCTCTTAGTTGTTTGTAATTCCATGAGGTTATACTATCTATATATGTGAAGACAAGATTTTGTATTTTCAAAAGAAAGTTGATTTGTTTTTTTTTTGTATTAGTGTCGGTGACTCTTCCTCTTAAATGAGTCGTTTGGCTTTCATTAGTATTATTAATTCATGGATCTAAAGATCTTCCATGGAGACTGTTAAGTATGAAACGCGTTTTGATTCGGTGAGAAGCAAAACTCAGGATTTTAAAGAGGATTGTATTATTTTTAAAAAACATGGAAAGTGATAGTGTCTAATAATAATTCCCTCGATTATTTTAGATTTAGTTAAAGAGAGGTTAGGTTTCATTGTCTTTGTGTTTACTTGAGATAACGATGTCCCAACTCCTACATTTCATAGTCGTTGGGGGTAGAGAAAATGAATCATAGCTTTTCCTTGTTTCAATAAACCTTTCTGGTATGTGCATCTATCTATCTGAGAGATGACAAAATGCAGATAGTTAATGACGATACTAAAACCAATATGATGACTCAATTATCGATTGAAAATTAGAGAGCAATTTGCCACTTAATGTAAACAAAGAAACCAATTATATTTCACCTTAGTGTAATCTAGATTCAGTGCTTGCAGATCACTAAGAAAAATGATAATGTTGATCTTATTTCTTTTTTAAAAGAAAGAAATTCAAATGGATAATGAGAAAACGATTGACCGCTCAAATATATCAAATCGTTTTGGTACAATTCGTGTCGGCTCTAACAAATATTCAACCACTCCCAACAATTCTCCATTAATAAAATCATTCATCTTGCATAAATCTTTTTAAAAAATTTCATTGTCAAAAAAGAAAAAAGGTTGCAAAAAAACTTAGTCCACACTTCCCCATGTCTATATTAACATCAACTTAAGCAACCATAATAACACAAAATAAACCTAACAGAAAAGGAAAAAAAAGACTAACAAAATGGCCGTGTCTTTTACTCTGTTTCCAACCCTTATGATATTCAGCTTCTTCATAATCTCTTCCCCTCTGGTCCAAGCCGGCTTCACCAGTGACCTCGACGGTCTAGAATGGGCCACAACCGGTGTCCATGACTCCTCGGGCTGCCACGGTTCAATAGCAGACTGTATCGGAGCAGAGGAAGAGGAGATGGACTCAGAGATCAGCAGAAGAATATTGGCGACAACAAAGTACATAAGCTATCAATCTTTGAAGAGGAACAGTGTGCCTTGTTCGAGAAGAGGAGCGTCTTATTACAATTGTCAGAACGGAGCTCAGGCAAATCCTTATAGTCGTGGTTGCAGCTCAATTGCTCGTTGCAGGAGTTAGCTCCACAAAGAAGTTCTCTTCTCTCTTCTTTATGCTTAATTATACGGTACCCATAAGTTGGATTTGGATGTGAATAACCTTTGTTTGTTCTATGATCCATGAAGTGATTAGTGTTTCTTTAAGCTTTTGAATATTTCATGTGTACTCTCTCTCCCTCTTGAGTAATACAAAAAGGCTTAAGTTTGATAACACACAAGGCCACCAACTATCATACGTGTGAAACGATAAAATAGAACTATAGGTTATAAAAGGGACCTCTACCTTTTCATGGTTAGGAAAAAAGAAAAAACTATTCTCGAAAGGCTAGTTTGACGTCATATGACAGACAGTAAGACGTGGCCCCTTCCCTTTTTATATCAATTGTAGAAAAGTCAACCAACCCTTTTGTAGCTTCTTCGGTTAGGTAATTATTTGAGAAATATCAATGAAAGTGATGAATTGAATACATAAAACCACAAACAAATCGTTATCTTTCTCAGCGTCTCCAGCAAGGCATGGAAGTAATGTTGATTCCATTTTTTGTAACACCTCAGCCTGCAGTTGATTCAAGTTTCCATTCTAAATTGTACCAAATGCTTTTGTTGTGAGAGGTGTAGATCTTAAGACAGCATTGGGGAAGGAAGCAAAGAAAAGATGGTAAGAGTGCGCCCCTTACTACTATGCAACGTACTCATATATAAGACGTTTGGTCGACAAACATGGAGATGACAATGAGGTTGGTTTATTACTTCTCTCCTGATACTAATCTTCTTACCTGATTCAAACTATGTTTTTTTTTTAATCCGGTTTTGAGTAGTTCTCTCATTCTAACTTGTATTTGTTTGAACAGAGTTAATGTACCGAGACAGAAAGCTAAACTCGATGCAGCATTCGGTTGCAACACTAGTACAGAAGCCTATGCACAAGATATCGCATGTATAAGGATAAGAATCCGGTTTTAGTTCCATGCTGATTGATGGAAACTAATTATGTATCTCTTCTGCTCATTTTGGTTTTAACCTTACAACAACACTACAAAAACAATATGGTTGTCAAGTTTTCCAGGAATTGACAAGCCAGTCTTTAGTATCCCAAACCACTCGAACTTAGTACTACACAAGATAAAGTGTATATTTATTTTTTATTTTATATTCATAGCAAATTAGAGAGGCCCATGGGGTTTAAGAAGAAAACACGAGCCCACGACAATAAAACCCACAACCACACTGAGCGCTCTTCGCGAAACGATGGGCCGAGAATTCCTCGGAAGCAACACCAACGGAGAGTTCGAGAACGTCGCCGTCACGAGTCACCTCGGCGATGTTGAGCCAAATGGAAAGCACGTTGACGCTTACGCCCGTCAGTCTAGTGACCCTCCCCTTTTTTATGAAGCCAGAGATTGTGGGTTGATACTTTAGTCTGTATGTCTCGATGGGGAACTGACACGTGGCGTTGAAATAGACTTTGAAATAGCCTATATATATATATATATATTATTTTTTTATATGTGAATTGGTTGCAATTTTAGATCGTAAATTAACCGAGTCATTCTGATCATTCTCAACCACTTAAACAATAGATTTGTTTTAACTTACGTACAAAATGACCGTGAAATCAGATCGTTATCACCTAATATTGGGTAGTCAAACACCCGCAAAAGAAGATGCAATCACACACTCTGTTATTTCCCTAAAACCATAGCTCTAAAAACAGATTAAAATCTAAAACTAGCATACAAACCAACACTATAAAACATCATGAATCTTCCAATGATCAAATCACTTTTAAATTTGTCAATACATCTTTAAAAGAACAAAAAGCAAAAATAAAAAGATATTATCACCATGGCTGGCGCAAGAAGTTTGGTTGCCAAGGCAAATCTTACTAATGTAGGCCCATTAATTTTAATGGCCTTGGTGTTTGGTTCTTGCGTAGCTAATGGTGAATATCTTGGTGGCCGCCGTGGCCTTGCCGCTGTTGCCGGCAACCCTTCGGTCTTTGATATTACTAAGTTTGGAGCAGTGGGAAATGGTGCCACCAATGCTTTCAAGGTGAGATTTTCTTTAATATATTGGTTATTAGTAAAATAAAAATGAAAACAAACATGTATTCAATAATAAAAAGGTTTATTATAAAATGCAATAATATGCAGGCGTTTTTAAACACATGGCTCCAAGTGTGTGCCAGTCCTGTACCAGCAACGCTACTAGTCCCTAAAGGAGAGTTCTTGACTGGTCCAGTAATTTTTGCTGGTCCATGCAAGAGCAAAGTGACCGTCGATGTTCAAGGCACAATCACCGCTACACCAAGCGGATACGCGTCCCCTGAGTGGTTCTTATTCGAACACGTCGACAATGTCCTCCTCACCGGACCTGGCACATTCCACGGCAAAGGTGAAGCCGTATGGAAAGCTGATGGCTGTGGCAAAAAGGTCGACTGCAATCTTCCTCCAACGGTATGAACAAGTTTCTATATATATATCATAAATTTTAAATGTTTTGTACTTACTGATCACACGTACGTACACATGCATGCAGTCTCTAAAATTCAGAAACATCTTAAATCTTGAAATTACGGGCATTAGCTCGGTCAACGCAAAGGCCTTCCACATGTTCTTGGTGAAAACTACAAATGTCAACGTCCACAACATCAAGATTATTGCCCCTGCTGAAAGTCCCAACACCGATGGTATCCATTTGAGCAATGCAGTCAATGTTCACATCGTTGACAGTACAATAGGGACAGGAGATGATTGTATCTCTGTCGGTCGTGGGTCCAGCAATGTAACCGTCGAACGCGTGGTTTGTGGCCCAGGACACGGCCTGAGTGTGGGTAGTCTTGGTAAGTATCCGAACGAGGAGGATGTTAACGGCATTCACTTTAAGAGCTGCACGATGAAAGGTACCGACAATGGTCTTAGAATCAAGAGTTGGGGTGGTTCAACTCCAAGCAAGGCTGTGGACATTAAGTTTGAAGATATTATAATGGAAAGCGTCAAGAACCCAATCATCATTGACCAAAACTACGGCTCAAGAGGCGGAGTAAGTATATATACCCCAGATATATAATATAATCTCAAACCAGACTTACATTAATTTACTTGATCATTCAGTAGCTTACGAAAATCTATTTTGTTTTTCTTAAATGTTTTGTAGGATTCAAGAGTTGCGATAAGCGATGTGTTGTTCAAGAACGTTAGAGGAACAACAATTACAAAAGATGAAGTTCAGATCATGTGCAGCAAAGCAGTACCGTGCACAGGAGTCAGCATCGTCGACGTGAACTTGAACTTCGTAGGTGACAAAGGAGGACACCCCTCGTCTTCAGGAGGTTTGGTCGGAGCTCTTTGTACCAACGCCAATGTTATCTTCGGTGGAAAACTTAGTTTCCCTATGTGTCCCAAATAAGCTTTTTGATATAATTAATTTGATATGAAAAAGTCAAAATTAAGTTTCCACAAACATTTGTTTTGTTTGTGGGTTAACTAGTTTGTGAGTTTATCAACAATTAATTCATTTATTGGAATATTTGACTTTTGAAAAAAAATTCCCACTACTTTATAACTTTTCTATTATTATTTTTTGCCTGAATAAATATAACCAACGGACCATAATTCAATTGATTGTTTGAAAAATTTATGGTTAGAACTTTAGTCTCTGAGTTTTAGTGTGTATACAACCATTTTACATTAAAACTATTCTATTTAATTTTTTTTAAAACATCAGCTATCTATAGCCTGAAAGGCTTGCTTTGTTTCTTAAATTTAGCTTAACCTAATAATTAGTAAAAAACATATAAAAGGTCCTGGTAGCTGAGATTATTGATGTCTCCAGTGTCCACCATCTAAAGAACTTCTCCAATTAGAGAAGGCTTAGAAGAGACACTTTCCACCCTCTAAAATTCATTTGACAACTTGTAAATGTTTAAAGTTCAAAATTGTTTTACATACTTAGAAAAGTGGTGAGTGGTTTTAGAAATAAAACAAAATTTTGTATAGTAATTTTTCTGATGATATCTGTTGTTAAAAAATATTCAAGTAAATTAAATTGAAATATGCGTCTAAAATTGTAGTTATTGAAAAACTAGCTGAATATATATGTAAGTTATTACCAAAGTTCATAATGTGAAACAATTTAGTGAAATAAGTTTTCTTCTTCTCAGCTTTGAACAATGGAAAGACAAACAAAACAAAGCTCAATGAACTAAAACTTATTAAATATTTTAAAGATGCTAATACTGGGCTATCGAGAAAGCCTGTTTAATTAAGTAAAGCCCAATAGATTGGAAACCCTAGAGAAATGATATATAATAAGATGATGAACACATTTTTGCTACAAGTATTGGATAAGGACTTGGAGCTCCTCCGCCAGAAGAAGAAGAGAAAAGATGGTGTCGCTGAAGATCCAGAAGCGGCTCGCCGCATCGGTGATGAAGTGCGGGAAGGGGAAAGTATGGCTCGATCCCAATGAATCCTCCGACATCTCCATGGCCAATTCCCGTATGTTTCAATCTCTCTCTCTTTTGTGTTCATTTTGACAGTGAGAGTTACTCTCTAGTGTAAATCAATTGTGTCCTTTGCTCGTACTTGTTCTCTAAGGCTTTAGAGATGAGCTGTGATACTGGTTGCTGGATCATTAGATTAGTGATTAGTCTTTTTTCTAGTACCGTTTGAAGATTATGATAACTGAGATTGCTTCTGGATTGATGTCTTTGATTTTGAAAAAACCTTGTAGGGCAGAACATCAGGAAGCTAGTGAAGGATGGTTTCATCATCAGGAAACCAACCAAGATCCACTCTCGTTCCAGAGCACGCCGTATGAAGATTGCCAAAATGAAGGGTCGTCACTCTGGTTATGGTAAGAGGAAGGGTACCCGTGAAGCTAGGTTGCCTACTAAGGTTCTGTGGATGCGTAGGATGCGTGTTCTCAGACGTCTCCTCAAGAAGTACAGAGAGTCTAAGAAGATTGACAAGCACATGTACCATGACATGTACATGCGTGTTAAGGGTAACGTCTTCAAGAACAAGCGTGTCTTGATGGAGAGCATCCACAAGTCTAAGGCCGAGAAGGCCAGAGAGAAGACTCTCTCTGATCAGTTTGAGGCCAAGAGGGCTAAGAACAAGGCTAGCCGAGAAAGGAAACATGCTAGGAGAGAAGAGCGTCTTGCTAAGGTTCAAGCTTAACTCATTACAAATATTTCTTTGCTGAATTTGATCAAGTATCCTTGGGTTTGTGCTGTAGGGTCCTGGAGGAGGAGATGTTGCCCCTGCAACTGCACCACCACCAGCTGCTGCTGCTGCTACTACTACTGCTCAAACTGCAGAGTAAGTCTGATCTCAATGGTGATGTAAATTGAGTTTTGTTCCAAATTGTTGAACATGTATTAATTCATTCATTGGTTTTTGATTGTGTAGTGTACCGAAGAAGAAGTCTAAGAAGTGAAGAGGATAAAGTGAATCAAGCTATATAAATCATCTCGCTTACTTGACTTGAAGAATCTTTTGAATGTTTTATGAAGTTTGGTTTGTTGAAATACTTTGTCTGCGCAAAAAAAAAACATAAATTATGTCAGTTAATCTTTATGCCTTTAGATCTTTTAGCTTATTATCAGTGTTTCATGAGACTTGCTTATCAAAACGTTGTGTTTTTTGTTTTGTTTCTTTTTTCTCTTCCTTCGTCTCTATCAAATGCATCGACAATTTTGCAAAATATAGCCTATTATCGTTAAAAAAGCAGTCGATAAAGTGAACAAAATTTAGATGTTCAAGTCCTGTATTATCCTTCCTTTGGACTGGTGTTTTCTTCCCATGTATGATTGTTTCTGTTTTAATGAAAATGCAGTGGGAAAAAAAAAAAAAAGTGAACAAAATTTTATACGCCTTTAAGCTTTCGTCCCTCAATCTTGGACCGCTACGACATACGGAGACAGAAGTGGTTGGATGTTTTCAACGACCGGCCGTGTCAAACTAAATTCTCAAGTTGTTAGTGAAAGGGTCTCCTAAAACCCGTTTAATAAAAGAGAAACAAAGCTTAATGGGAACTCCATTTTTACCCTTTTAGCATTTATAAACAGGGAAACTGGAGAGATTTGATGGTTGTCTTTCAAGTTTCAAAAAGATAATGACAGAGGTAAAAAGGACGCCCACCGTGGGGCTCGAACCCACGACCACAAGGTTAAGAGCCTTGCGCTCTACCAACTGAGCTAGACGGGCTTGATGGCTAACTTATACTTGTCTTTACAAGGATGGAGCTGTAAAAATTAAGATTCGAGTGAAGACAACGTGTAAACGCATGACTAAAAACTAGTTATATGTCTTGACAGAGAGAATAAGTAGAGCTGATTAACAACAATGGCAATGACCTGCCTTTGCCTATTACATGCATTCACATCTTTATTTTACTCCTTTCTCAGAGGCCAGGAAGTCACATCCATCCATCATCAAACATGGCTGATGACAATATTCCCTGTACAAACTCGCACTTCTTGGCCTTCTCCAATTGTTCAGTAGCCGATGAAGGCGTGGAAGATTCCATGTCATTTCCCGTCGAAGAATCCTTGTTGATCAAGCTCTTCTTGTCTTGTACACCTGAATCATTCTGCTGCACATGCTTGGTTTGATTTGGCAATAGAGAAGTGTTGATGAATGATAAAAACTGATCTGCAAAAACGGCTTTAGAAGTATGATGATGACGATACATAGATGGTGGAAAGTCATCGTGGAGATATTGATCCAATGAATAGAGTGAAATACGAAATTAGCAAAAATACCCTTACATGGAAGAGGAGGAACACACACACCATCTCAACGACCGACCGACCCATGGGCCATGGTAGGCTTTGTCTGATATCGAAGGATATTGTTGCATTGTTTCAAAACATTTTAAATGGGCTTCTTTAAAGGCCTATGTATAAAAGCCCATCATCGTACTACTTGCCAAGTCCGATATATGTGAGATTCTCAAAATTTAACTTAAAGAAAATGACGAGAGGCCCAACTCTGCCATATCCTCACCAATAATAGCCAAGGCCGAAGGAAATATTGCCATCGAAGCCCCAATGGCATCAGTGCAATAACATATCCACATATTTATGCATGGAATGGAAATATATAGTGGATGATGATTGGTTCATAACTTTAGTTTTTCTTTTCTTTACAGTTTTGGTGTATATATTTTGGTTCTGATTTATCTTTTTTGATATTTGTATACAAAGCACTAAATAAAATCTTTAAAATTAACTTCTAAAAATAATTGTTATTTGAGAAAATGAAGTCAATCCCATGGAACACATAAGTTCTCACAGTGGACTTCCAGTTTTAACGACTTAATACTCTTTGAAGTCAAATGAATATTCCATCATATTATAAAAACAAACGAAGACGCAATAGTTGATGATACCCCAAAACCTTTCCAGGTTCGTAAGACATGGTCTATTATAAATCACCATAAATGCAACATCGGCAGAGAGAGTTACATTGAAAAAAAGAAGCAACCTAGAAATCAAGTTCAAATTTTCAAAACTGAAAAATCTAATTGTTTATCTAATTTTCATAACTGAAAACAAATTGGAAGGGAAACTAGTTTATCCAATTTTCCCCTTCTGGCTTTGACCAAATCTTCATTTGAATAATAACAATAATAGAACCAAAGACTGCATGTTCTCCAGCTTTTGGGTGCTTTGTCACCTGTATCAGTTTGCTAAAGGATTGATGGGAAGAAGAAGGAGAGTGCCTATGATTGTGTTTGAGTGGCCAGGTTTGTTGTCGATTATTGTGTCTTTGCTTTGGGTTTATATTAACCCTCCTGCTGGGAAACAAGACTTTATGCAGTTTCAGTTCCCTTGATTTTTTAGGGTTTCTTCTGTTGTTTGTGGTACACGGCATGAAAGTTCTTCTTTCTTGGCTTCATGTTTGTTTGTAGTAATCGGATTCTTTTATGAACACAGTTTCCTAAGTAATTAGGCCCAGTTTTTTGCACAGTTACCATTTTTATCTGTTGCATGATTATGGTTAACAGATTAATGATTACGAAAAAAGTATTTAGATAATCCAAGTACTTGAGAACCAAAGCACTGAACAAATAATAACAGTGAAATTACTTAATCAATAATAAAGGAATTAGCAAACCTAAACTATTTTTTTCAAACAACAAGTCAAAATATTTATTTGAGGACGGGTAATTTGAGATACAACCAAAATGGATAATTTGATTAATACAATACAACAAAGTTTCTTCAAAACCCCACTTAGTGGTTGTAAGAATTATAATGAAGAGATAAGATAATAATAACATAAAAAGGCCGAAGATCGCTAGCAGATTAATGAAGCAGAGAAGAAACAAGAAAGATGGCGAGAGCAGCTACGAAGCCTGAAACCTCCCGTGACGCTGCTGCTGCTGTGATAATGATCGGCGGTCTCGGTTTATTATGAACGCATTCGTTGCAAATAGGCGGCTGCGGTGGTGGAAGTGGTAGTGGACAGTGCGTACACGGCGGTGGTGGTGAAGGAGGAGGCGGAGGAGGAGGAGAAGGCGGTGGTGGTGAAGGTGGTGGAGGACAGAAAATCTCTAGAGGAGGCGGTGGAGGTGGTGGAAGAGGTGGAGGACAGAGTATCTCTTGCGGCGGAGGTGGTGGTGGAATAGGTGGAGGACAGAGTATCTCTTGCGGAGGTGGTGGAGGATCACATGGATTCTCGCATTCTAAGCACATTTCACATTCCATCTGTGTTTTCTCTGCTAAATTCAATGAAGCAGACTGTGATATCAAAAGCAGAGTGAAGAAACAGAGCAACTGCATTCTTAGGGAGGAAGAGAGCATTTTTTTTGCAGTGGTGGAAGAAAGAAAGAGAAACATGGATGGCTTTTTAAAAAGAACTTTGGCTTAAGAACCTTCAAAAGCAAAACACTTTGGAATCTGATACGAATTAATTTTTACAGCTTTGATTTGAAGAACAAAACCCTTTTTGGACCATGCAATAACTGTTATCCACAAGGGAAGAACCAATTCTCTTTTGATCTGAGTTCCTTGTTTTTTCTCCAGCTTTGGAAGAACCATTGATGCTAGATTGAAAAAGTATATTTAGACACTTTTAGCATTTACTGCGTCTTTAGTTTAGAACCACTCGCCTGTCTCTCTCAAGATTCTAGAACGAACGAGTAAACACGTTTCAGGAACGTTCTTGCATTTCGTTTGAATATCATTGCAGCTCTCTTTAACGACTCATCAGCTACCACCTGATCACATACATGCCTGTTATGTTTTGAGGTTGTAGTTTTTTTTATTGCATTGCTTTTATGTTCCATATCCACTCTTATTTGTTGACAGTTATCCGGAGAACATTCACTAGTCTGTCGGGTAAATTTCAGTTTCACTTAATCTGTTGTTTTCTTAACAGTCTTTAGTTCAAAAGCAAGGATTACCCCCAAAAACATAAGTAAATCAATCAATCAATCAATCGAGTGAAGTGAAGTGATCTTCTCTTCGTCAACATCAAAAGCTTTACGAGCTTGTTTCAGCTCTTCTTGCATTGCCAATAGTTCCCTACACCGGTTAAGTTTAGGCAAATCCTGCATGCATAAAAAGAACACTCACTTCCGTAGCCATCCTTGTCTTACCAAGCAGAGTATGTTGTATTCTCCCATGGTGGAGAGCTTCTAATCCTTCAGCCCGATGAGTCATTCTCTCCAGGACACGATCTTCTTCCTCCAGGCAATGGTTTATATCTTCTACTGGATGATGATGAGGAGGAACAACGGTTGGTTTTCTTGATTCTGGTGGCTAGAGAAAGCGGGACCTCGGGGACTGCCAATTAAAAGGTCAGGATTTCTCAGGGATGATTAAGACAGGAAGAAAATCGTTGCAGAGATTTAGTCTCCTTGTGGCGTCTCAGCATATGCCTTTGATCGTTCTTCTCTTGTTTCCGGTTAAGTTGTTGTTCCTTGAAGCTTTCAACATCCTTAGTTTCCGTTGAAATGTTTTTTATTTTTTTGTGGCGGGTTAAGGTCGTCTGATCATATACCGGCTTAGACCGGGTTTGGTAATGACCGGTTTAGATCATATACAGTTTATGCATCATATATGTTTGTTGCGCTTATGCAGTAAATGGAATATAAGGGTATCGAAAGGACGAGTCCTGACCAATGTAGTAACTTTAATTCTAACCCATCTGTTTTTGTGTCCCACCAATGACCATATACAGTTTCTTGTTTCTTTTATGCTAAACCTCTGATGATCAAAGAATCACAATCCCGAATCATAAATGTTAAGATCTGACTCGTGTGTGGTCTGCCCACCACCAAATGTCACAACAATCTAATCAAATCACCACCGCCCTTGCTTTTAAAATGAAGCCAACATCATCAGAAAGTTTTCAAGAACCTAAATTACAAAGTAGTGAGAAGAATGGTGGGTGAGAAAGTGATTGTTAATGAAGTCGAGACAAGAGCAGACGCTTATAGAGTGGCATACGTGATCCATTTCTTGTTGGGTGCTGGTAGTTTAATACCATGGAACGCTTTGATCACTGCCGTTGATTACTTTGGCTACTTGTATCCCGACAAGCATGTGGAGAAGACTTTCACCGTGGCTTACATGACTTGCTCGGTCCTCGTTCTGGTTTTGATGATGACTTGGAACACAAGGTTGAGCCATAGACTGAGGTTGAACTTGGGGTTTTCCATGTTCATCATCTCCATAATGGTTTCGCCAATCATAGATTGGGTTTGGAAAGGTGATGGGAATATCTCTTATATCTTGATGGTTGGATCAGTCGTGCTCTGTGGTTTAGCTGATGGATTGGTTGGAGGAAGTTTGATCGGTTCAGCCGGAAAGCTTCCTAGACAGTACATGCAAGCAATTTTTGCGGGGACTGCCTCTTCAGGTAAACCTCTTTTGATTCCAATTAAAATTTGGCATAATACACTTATTAAGTACTTGATTCTGACCACCATAATATACTATTTCGAAGCTAGTTTTTCTAATATATAAAGGCCATCGTTATGTTGTTAGTAATTATTAAGAAAATGTTAACAAATATATAAATATTTTTTTAAAACAACTAGCCTCAAAATAACAAAAGCTGCATTAACGTTAATCTTACTCTGGTTTTCTCTGTTTTTGTTAGGTATTATAGTTTCCGTCCTTAGGATTACGACTAAAGCTTGGCTGCCACAGACACCACAGGGGTTGCGAACCAGTGCTCATTGCTACTTCATAGTGAGCTCCACCATCCTACTATGCTGCCTCCTTTGCTGTAACGTGCTATACAAGTTACCAGTGATGCAACAACACCTTAGTCTTACTCAACAACCTTTGTATTCGAATCTAACAGTATGGATGGTTGGGAGGAAGATCAAGTGGCCAGCCTCGGGTATTCTAATAATCTATACTGTTACCTTATCGATATTTCCAGGATTTATAGCAGAGAATCTGAAGTCCCAACTTCTCCAGAGTTGGTATCCCATTTTGCTCATCACAGTGTACAACATCTCTGATTTCGTTGGCAAGTCACTCACCGCCCTCTATCTATGGCAGAATATAAAATCTGCTACTTGGGCTTGTATCGTTAGGCTTCTCTTTTACCCTCTATTCTCTGCGTGTCTACGTGGACCGCATTGGCTTAGAACAGAAGTGCCAGTTGTTGTTCTGACGTTCATGCTAGGCCTCACCAACGGTTATCTCACTAGTGTCCTCATGATCATGGCTCCCAAAACGGTCCATGCATCAGAAGCAGAACTTGCGGCAGTCTTCATGGTTGTTTTTCTAGGAATAGGTCTTGTTTGTGGCTCAGTTCTTGGCTGGATCTGGCTCATCTGAACTTCTTATTGTCTGCATCCAAATGTTCATTATAAAACTATAAATGAATGTGTTACAACTATATATACTATAATTTCCAAACTACCATAGATTAAAAATAAATAATATGATTGTTAGTAAACACGTTTTATAGTTATTAAATAAGAGATTTAAGAAACGTCTCTTAATTTTTTTTAGTTAAAAGTTAAGAGACCATCTTTTAAATCCCGCTAAAAGACCCTTTCTAAGAGACTCCCATTAAACATGCCATGATATCTGAAGTAATGATTTTATCTACTGCAAAAATAGAGACGACAGGTGGAGTGATGGACGGTAGTGATCATGGTGATTTAAAGTTGTGAAAGACATAAATACCCTTTTCCAATTAAAATAAAAATAAATTGTGGCTGCTGGGATTCGAGCCCAGGTCTCCACGGCCACAACGTGGAATTCTTACCACTAAACTACAGCCACTTTGTTGGAAGGTAGCACATATCATATATAGTACTCCGACTACATTATTGTTGGAAGGTAGCACATATTTTTGTGTCCATTGATTATTGACTAAATAGATTAAGTTATCTACGTCAGAATATGTTATTCAGCTCAAATCATGGGGTTAGTGTTTCCAAAAAATCAATCAAATATATCTTATGTATTGTCTATTGTTACACATTGCCATCACCTACTTCAGTATTAAACTACGACATTACTCAACATTACTCTTCTCTCCCTTTCCTTTGGTTTAGTGACTTCTTTAAACATTGATTACATGTACATCACCTGAGAAATTGCTACAAAGCTTCTTGAGAAAAGCATCAATCAACATTAGACATGGGGAACAAACAACAAGTAATATATATACTACTTGTTTACAATACCAACAAAAATATGTAAATGAAAAAACAAAATAAAATCATTAATACATAGCCTAGTTTTGACTCAAGTGACTCAAAACTATAGTTTTAAAACTTCCATAAAACCAAAAAAAAAAAAAAAAAAATTTATATAAATATGTATCAGTTAGAAGCAGTCATGTGAAGCTGCACAAGCGAAGCATAAACCCCACCCTCGATTTTGATCAACGTTTCGTGAGTTCCTTTCTCAGCGATCACTCCGTTCTTCACCACAGCTATCACGTCCGCATTTTTAATAGTCGATAACCTGTGAGCCACAACCACCGTGGTTCGGTTCACCATCACTCGGTCAAGTGCGTCTTGGACCACTCGTTCTGATTCCGCATCAAGAGCGCTTGTTGCTTCGTCCAAAAGCAATATCTTCGGCTCTTTCACTATGGCTCGTGCTATGGCCACGCGCTGTTTCTGTCCTCCTGATAGCTGAATCCCTCTTTCTCCAACCACCGTGTCATAACCCTATTAACAAAAAAACAAAAAAAAAGTGTATTGCTTGTCTCATAAGTAAACTTTGAAAAGCAGAATATACATATTTTTTTTATTTCTTAAAAAAATATCTTACCTGTTGTATGCTAGAGATGAACTTGTGAGCATTGGCGAGTTCTGCAGCTGCTATTATTTCAGACTCGGTGGCGGCCTCTTCACTTCCTTTGCCATAAGCAATGTTGGCTCGGATGGTGTCGTTGAACAGGACAGGCTCTTGTCCCACAAGTCCCATTTGTTGTCTCAACCATTTCAGTTGCAGCTTCTTCAGCTCAACTCCGTCTAGAGTTATATGACCGGCATCCGGATCGTAGAATCTCTGTAACAGCGAGATCACCGTCGATTTTCCCGACCCACTCTCTCCGACCAAAGCAACCGTCTGAAACAAAACAAGAAGCATAATATTTTATCACTGTTCATAAAAAAAAAAAACTTGAGTGACAACATTTCTAAAAGGTTAGAAGAAAAGATTGTTTTACCTTTCCTGCACGAATGGTTAAGCAAAGATCGCGGAAGATTTGAATATCTGGTCTTGCTGGATAAGTAAAACTTATGTGACGAAGTTCGATATCTCCCTTAACGTTCTCCAACACTGTCCCTGACTCATCGCTCGAATCTATCTTCGATTTTCTATCAATGATTCCAAAGATGGACGCAGCTGCAACCTTAGCTTTGCTAGAATCCGGTGCGAAAGAACTCGACTGAGAAATCCCAATCGCTGCCATTGTTAATGCAAAGAACACCTGCAAAAGATTTAATTAGGTCAAGATCCATTAGCCGAGAGTGATTAAGAAGCTTTTTTACCTGGAAGACATCATTGAAAGTTGTTCTGCCAGCTTCAACCAGCCTAGCACCAGCGTAGAAGCTTGCGGCGTAGACACAAAACAGAATGAAGAAGGAGAATCCAAACCCTAATCCGCTGATGAAACCTTGCTTTATTCCGTCTTTAATCGGACCTTCGCATTGCTTCTTATACATGAGCATCACCTTCTCCTCTGCACAGAAAGACGCAACAGTTCTAATACTCCCCACCGCATCGTTCGCTACCTGACTCGCATCCTCGTACTTTGACTGCATTTATAGCACATAAGTTTCTTGATGCACAAGGAAACAAAACAGATAAAAATAAGACTGAATATAGCACACACGGACCTTTGCGTCGGCGGTGAATCCTTTCATGAACTTGACTTGAATATAACCATTGATACCAATAAGAGGAAGCATCACTAAGATTATAAGCGCCAGTTCCCAGCATGCAGTGAACGCTATGATCAATCCAGAGGCAGCAGACGCAGCGTTCTGAACCGCTAGAGACAAGGCGTCCCCAACCAGAGCCCTAATCAAAGCTGCGTCAGCGGAAAGCCTAGCACCCATTGTACCACTCGAGTTCTGTGGCTCATCGAACCACCCAACCTCCATGTGAACGGCTTTCTCAAAACACATTGATCGTATTCGTCGAATCAGCTTCCCTCCAGCAACAGCAAACAGATACATCTGAGCCGGTGAGACGATGAAGGAAACCACTCCAAGAGCTACAAATATTAACGCCCAGAATTTTGAATCTCTCCTTAACTCGTGTGCCGTTTTGAAGAAAGCTTCGATGACTCTTGATATCAGAATCCCGAATAGAGGGAAAATAGCACCGTTTATTGCTGCTGCTACGGCTCCTAGAATGAGAACCGGGATCTCCGGTTTGTTTAGCGCTGCGATTCGGGTTAGCGACACTTTTGGGACCGGTTCTTGATTCTCTGTTCCTGTTTTATCCTCCTGGCCTGCTCTACTGCTACCGCCACCACGTTCTAGTCCTGAGGTTACTACATTCAAAGAGTGATGACGGCTGCTATTACCAACCGACGAAGCCCCTCCGCCGCTAATAACAGATCCTCCTTCCATTGATTTTTTAAGACTCCGGAAAGATGATCCAGAAGCAGCTTCTGATGTTTTGGCGTCCTTGTTTATCTCTTGTAAACGAATGAGCTGCGAATAAGCTCCCTCAGGGTGGTCTTTCAGCAGCTCGGAGTGCGAACCTTTCTCCACCATTTTCCCGCGGTGAATAACCGCAATCATATCAGCATTTCGAACCGTGCTTAACCGATGCGCGACGATAACCGTAGTCCGGTTCACCATCACTCTGTCTAAAGCCTCTTGAACCACTCTTTCGGACTCCGCATCGAGCGCGCTCGTTGCTTCATCAAGAAGGAGGATCCTGGGATCTTTAAGAATGGCTCTCGCGATAGCTATCCTCTGTTTCTGTCCACCAGAGAGCTGCGTCCCGTGCTCTCCCACCATTGTATCCAACCCCTGAGGCAACTTGTCTATAAACTTGGCAGCGTTTGCTAGCTCCGTTGCCGCTTTGATCTCTTGAATCGTCGCCTTCTCTTTCCCGTAGGCGATGTTCTCCATGATGCTCGACGAAAACAGAACCGGTTCTTGGCTAACCAAACCGATCTTGCTTCTGATCCATTTCAGCTGAAACTCTTTAAGATTAACACCATCGATGAGTACTTGGCCTGCTTTCGGATCGTAGAACCTCTCGATCAAACTGATGACCGTTGATTTTCCGCTTCCACTCTCTCCTACTAACGCTGCTGTTGCGCCGCTGGGGATAAACAGAGAGAAGCCGTCGAAGATATCTTCATCAGGCCTAGCTGGATAGCTGAAGTGCACCTCTTTGAGTTCAATGTCTCCTCTGATGTCTTCGAGAACTTTCCCCTTTAAGTCGTAAGCATCAATCAAAGGCTTTCTTTCGATCGTCTCAAACATCTTATACGCTGCAGATTGACCCGCAGAAAATGCGGTTACACATGGAGATGTTTGTCCCAGCGACCTTTTTTTACACAGAATAAAAACAGAGCTTAAAAACAGAGATATGTGTACAAGTGGATTGCCTATTAGGGGACTTACATGGCACCGGCGACAACGATGATGAGTACGTTGATGACAGCTCCACCGGTATAGCCTTTTTCGAGAATCATCTTCCCACCAAACCAAATAGCCAAAGCATAGCTGCTGAATAGCACGAACAACATTACTCCCAGTCCTAAACCTGTCGAGAATCCTTGTCGTATGCTTGATTTGTAAGCCCATGTTATAAACTTTTTGTACTTGTTTATCGCTTCTTTCTCTCCCGTGAATGATGCAACCTAAAATGAAAACAAACAAAAACTCAACTCAGTTGAAGACTGTTTTCTTTTTTTTTAAAATAAAAAATTGTTAGAGTTTTTATTACCGTTCGGATAGACCCGATTGTCTGTTCAACAACAGTAGCTGCTTTTGCATACGCAGCTTGTCCCTGAGAAGAAGCTCGAGTGACTATAATCGCCATGGCTGCACCAGCCATTGCCAGAAGAGGTATTGAAGTTAACATTACCAATGTTAGTAACCATCCTTTAGCAAAAGCTAATGCAAATCCACCGATGAACGTAGCTATCAACTGAATAAACTTCCCAACCTGCAACATTCAATAAAAGAACTTTTTTTAACAGATGGAATCATTATTTATAGAGGAATTTCTTATGCTTATTACCTTCTCACCCATGGCGTCTTGTATAAGAACAGTATCTCCAGACATTCTACCAACAACCTCTCCTGTGTTTGTTTCCACATCGAAGAATCCAATGTCTTGTCTCAGAATTGTTTTCAGATACATACTCCTTATCCTCGCGGCTTGTCTCTCTCCGGTTATCATCCAACAAGCCACCTCTACAAAAAGTAAAAAAATCATAAACTGGTCTTCCTGAGTTCTCTGTTTTTATTTTTTATGTAAAAGTGCAATGGAGAAACACGGTTAAATAGCAGACTTACGAAGAAAGGCAGCTCCTAGTGTTCCAAGTCCAAGGTAGACGAATTTCACACAAACCTATAAGAGGAAGTATGATCTTATTAATTAAACTTGGCAAGAACATAGTCAAGTTTTGGTTATAATAAACACAAGCCTTTTTTTACCTTTGAGACAACATCAACGATGTCTTTGTTGTTCTGATTCTGTCCAAAGGAATCAATGAGATCACCAAACAACAATGTCATGAGAGGCAAACCAACACCGTTCCCCATAGCTCCAACCGACCCAAATATCATCAAGAGAACATCATACGAATCTGCAAATGCAAATAGCTTGTAGAACGGCACTGTCTTCGCCTTTTCATCCTTCTTTCTCTCTTCTTCTTCTCCCTGTCTGGGAGCTTTAGAAGTTGAAGAAGGTTCATGTGAAACAGACTCGCCTTCTCCGGCGCCGTCACGATTCATTTTCCGGGCTGGCAGATTAAAAAAGAAAAAGAAAAGAAGAGAGTTGGAATACACAGATGGAGATCGACGGTATAAAATACTAAAAAGAAGGCTGACTATAAAGGAAGGGACCTTTTGACTTTTTCTTGAAAACCAGTAATGGTTAAGAAAACATTTACAATTGTAATCCTTTTTAGAGAAACCTAAGAGTTTGCTGATGTAAATTCAAAAGACCCCACTTGTGCAGAAAAAAAAAAAAGAAGAGTTTGTTCCTTTTTTTGTAATTACAATCCAAAGAGTTTCCGATAAATTATCACCAATGAAACAGAGTCTGTTGTGGGAAAAGGAGTCACATGTTTTGTATTACCCGTAAATTCAGGGATCATACTTAACGGACCTGAAGATGCAAAGCTGAGAAAATAAAAGATATGAGTATAGAAGTTTAAAAGTTAACGGACCTGAAGATGCAAAGCTGAGAAAAGCAATAGATTTTGAAAGCTTGACGTGAGTACTTGTCTTGAAGTTGTTAAAGCCTTTGCTTACTTCTTATTTTATTCCACTCTCTACTTTTAAAAAGATTCCAATTTGTATCTGCAGAAACTACAAAGAGCAGTTTCGCCATTTTATATGCAACTCTTTTTTTTGGGTTCTGTGAAAATTGCTTGAGAAGCAAGGAGGAGTGTGATTTCATTAAACTATTCTCACCGTCTCGATCGGTCAAAAGCGTCATAATTATGCATTTTGATGTATTTATTTCCTTTAACCAAACGCAAGAAACAATTAAATATTGTAGAGCTTTTTATGCAGAATTTTAGTGAACATGCTAAAATTGAATTTATCTGATCTAATATATATATATATATATCAATAACTTTAATTTAGTTTTAAAAATTAATAGTTGTCAAATTAAATTATTCTGATTGGAGATAAGTGAAACAACTTATCAGATCAACACATATTAAATAAGATTTCACTTAGAGTATTGCAATGTAGAATTCTATATTTTGCTCTAAAATAAAATAATTTATATAAAGTGTAGTTATTTAAATTCTACTCAGTTCTAAAGTAAAAAAAAGATAGAGTAATAAGAGAAATATATTTATTATATTATATTTATAAAATAAATTCATTTTTACTGTTTTATAAAGTAAAAGTAAAATAAGATTTGAGCATTTTTTAGTTTTAAATTTCATTTTTTGTACAAAAAGAAGAAGAAGTAGAGTTGAAGATGCTCATACTTTACTTGTTTTTTTTTGGTTTTCTTGGAAAAGACTTTTCTAAAGCATTAGTCTTTTAAACATAAATCATGATCTAATACTCCTATTTAGGAGCCATTTGCATTGCATTATCAGTGTGTGCAAAAATCAAACGGTCTAAGATGAAAATTAAGGAGGATGGAGACAAATTTTACTTTTGAGGAAGTTGGCTACTTCCTTTCCTTGGCAACGAAGCTTAAAAGTCAACTTTATATATTGCAGTAAAACATAAATCAACCCGTTCATTTTCTTGGCCACTAAGGCATTTTGATAAACTCCATTGTAATACATACATAATATTATTATCTATGTTCAAGCATTGACTGATATTATACAATTAGTGATTGATTATAGCCATTCGTCCCTTTTATGTTGTCTTCCGTAATAAGGAACACATGACATGATAGTCCAATTATTATAAAATAAAAGTTAATCAATTCATAGCTTTGTAACCAAACCAACCCTAAAGAAGGTAGGGGAAATCCCATTTTTACTATTGTTGATACAATTATTCATATTTATTTTCATTAAAGAAATATTTTTAAAAATATATTCTTCATTAAAGAGGCAAAATATTATTGTATCATTACTTTATAGATATATAAATATAAATAATTATTTAAATAAATAGTAATAATATAATAGTAAATATTTTTAATAGTTTTTGAATTATACATTTTCAAATTTGAAATTTTATAAACTTTTTTTTTATTAGTATTTATTTATATATTTATTAAAATCTTAAATTCCACATTTCAAAACATTACCCCTCTACTCTAAATCATAAATTTAAATTTATTTTATAATTTTTATTAGTTAGCAAAATATTTGTGAAATTATATTTAAAACGTTATTCCATCATTTTGTAAGATTAACAATCATGTTCGGTGTTTATCCGCAGAAAAAAAAAAAGTAAATTGAATGTTGACTACTCTTACAAAAACACAGGAAAAGTATAAAATGTCAATGGTTTGATAATAATTATAAGATCACATGTCAGATATTCAAATCATAGGCTAATATAAAATGTTGCAACTTGTACGAGGGTGATTAAGTGCAAGCTAAGAAAAATCTCAGAATCCTATATAGTAATAGTGTATAATGTAGAAAACATCATTTTGTGTGAAACTATACTTACTTAAAGATCTGATGTAAATGTAATAGTAAAAATAAAATACTAGTACTAAGTAAAGAGGGTTTTTAAAAGATGTTAATATGAGTATTTATTCTTGTTAAAAATGTTAAATGTAGAATCCCCCAAGTTGTTACAAAAAAAAAAAAATCCCCCAGTCATGAATGCAACTCGAACTAACTGCACCGTCACTGCTTGCGTCAGTATCGACACAAATACATCACACATGACTGACTACATGAGAATATTTTTACCATCATAAAAATCAGAACTGAATGTTGTCGCTGTAAACGTGGGGGCCGCATTTCTCACGTCCCCCGCTTGCATTAAAATATTAATTTCATGATTACTTTAACGTTGTCGTATTTCGGTGTCCAGATACTTTTGTCTGGTTTCTCTATCATCGTAAAGGTTATCACATTTGTTATAAGCCAAGCCAAGCCTATGGAACCTATCTAATACAGTAATACAAACCTCTGGCTTGGACTTTACATTTTAGCAATTGGGCCTCTAACTGGCCTTTCTAATCAGTTGTAGCTGTTTTGCCTCCATTAATTTGCATTTTCTGATGGCTATGCATTATAAGCCAGGATAACATCCACACTCCTTCATTTCCTTTAAAACCTCTCTAGCTTTTATCAGGCTGGCCGATTAACCCCAAACCGCCTACTATAATGGTAGTGTAAGTTATAACATGGGGAGTTACATCCTCCTCCTCACGCATCTTATCAATCAGCTTGTAAGCTTTCTCCATCTCCCTGGCCTTGCAATCAAAGACTTGTACGTGACCACACCAGGTGTCAGCCCCTTTTCTCTCATTTCCTGGAAGAAATCTTCAGCTTCTTCGGATGATCTCCAACCCGATAACAGTATGTTAAAGTGATGCTTCAAAGTATGATAAACATTCCTAGCGTCAGTCATACTCTTCTCTTGGCAAAGAGTTAGTTGTCAAGAGAGCATTGAATAGTCTCGATGAAATGAGGAAGAACATAAACTGATTCAATAAAATTTATTTGATTCAATAAAAATTTCATGTTTCCTTAAACATAAACTGAAGCTCAACACAAATAGATAACAAAAAAATTTCCCATAGTGGAGACTCTCCTTCTTCTTGCATAAGGGGGATATATGTCACTCCCAACATTAGTTTAACTTGAGAAAAAATACACACTTTTTTTTTTAACTGGTTTCTTGAGCTGGAACAGAGCTTTTATTGTCGACCGAATCTGTCCTAGTAGTTTCCTCGGACACTTTGAAGAAAGTGTAAGACAATATCAGGTTGTTGATTCCGTCCATTCTTGGATCAGTCTCAAACTCAGGATCAATGTAGAAGAACACCTGCCAAACCAAAGTTTGCTCTTGCTTTTGCTTAGGTAACAGAGCCAAGAACAAAAAGGGTAGTCAGTTAGTTAGTTAGTTAGTTACCGGCATGTCGATCTGTTCTCCAGGAAGAAGTCGTTGCTCCTCAAAGCAAAAACACTGTATCTTGTTGAAATAAACTCCTGCCTGAGTTCCGAGAATCAATTGAAAAGATTAAATTAAGGGAAGTTTGGTACTTGAATGAATAGTCAGCGAGCGAGGCTAATATAATACCTTCATAGGAGTGACATTGTATGTGGAGACTCCGGTTATTGGGGCAGAACTTTTGTTTTCGGCAGTGTAAAAGGCGAGTGCGCTTTCTCCTGGCTTTACTCTCACCTATAAGAACAATTCCAAAACCAAAAGACATAGTTTAAAACCACACCCTACATTAAAAAATAGTCATCTTGAAACCTCTCGTTGGGTTGGAGTGAACTTCCACTGCATCCCATCAGCAACATCAGCATTGAACTGCACCACAATCTCCCTATTTACAGAGACAAAAAAGTGACAGGGTGGGTGGTGACTATAATAAGCTAGCCATACACACATATTACAAAAAAGAAGAAGAAGAAGAAGAAGAATGGGGGGTCACCTTTCAGTGACGGTGCCAGATTCTGAATGTCTAGCAATCTTCTCCTCAACAGTCTGTACTAGTAATATGAGTCAGTCCCCAAAAAAAAAGGAGAGAAAGAAAGAGTGGAGGGAATAATTGTGAGATACCTCTTTGCGTTGAACAGTACCTCCATAACCAGTAGCTTGGCAGAATGTTCTATACAATGGCACAGCGGCGTAAGTTAGGCCAACCATGCCAAAGACGAGAGCAGTGAGGTAATAGAGCATTTTCTTTGATTTGGTTTCTGTTGGAGATTGAGTAGAAGAATAGTGGCGATGATGAGCACCACCAAGTAACATCGACTTTGCAATAGCAGAGTGGAAAAACGAAGGTGAGCTTCCTCTCTTGCTTAGGAGGAGAACATGCTGATTCACATTACAAGCTCCATAACCAGAGCACGGAACAAGAGGCACTGTCCTACACCAACCATCTCTCACGAGAACTCTTTAATTCAATAAGAATCTTAATGTGCATATCATCAGGGAGTCTGAGGATTCATTTTCACCTCGATGTTCGATGAATGTTGTGTAAATATGAAGAAGAAAACCGAGTCCCTCTACATGCCTTGGACCACGACATGGCCCAATAGCAATGGTTTCAATCGATCGACACTACAAAAATACGAATCTGCACAAGAGTTTGAAAACTAACTAATTAAACACTTATGTGTTTTGTCCCTTTCCCAGTCGTGATCGATGCCAAGATTTAGTTTAAAAGAGTGTATCAAAATATGAAGAAGAAGAAGAAGAAGGGAAGAGGAAGAGAAGAAGACTTACCGGTAAACAAACGAACGGCCTTCTCGATTTCGTCGGCGGTAGAGATATCAATTCAAAGACGTCGCATGAAATAAAGTCAAAACAACTTCTTGTCAAAGATAGTCCCTTCTTTTCAATTTTTTTTTATTGAAAGCCCACTTTGCTATGCAAATGGCCCATTTAAAAAGATCTCCAAACATCAATACTAGAACAGTGAGTATTGATTTGGGTTATATCCAAACTAAGAATATGTTTATACAACACACACCTAACGTCAATATTTACATTCCATAAATTCTGATGGACACATTTCTCATGCCCCTAGCATCTCCGGACGCTTGTAATCAGTGTAAGCTCAACAACTATCATGTTAATGATAGACAAGTACAGCAAAACTTATTAGGAAGTGGGTTTTCGTTAAAGATTCTACAAATGTTAGTGACCAGATATTAAATCAACCGAGCCTGAAAAGAGTACAAAGTTGAGATAATTAATTAACTACCTAGCTGTTGGAACTAGCTAGATTTCAAGAGTTTTTGAGGAGAGTTCATGTTCATTAAGCTTTCAAACCCTTCTTAATTTGAGAATCAACATTCTTGGATTGGCGTTGCGTTAGTTAATTAGTCACTATCTATAGACTCTATAATAACTGCCAATCGTCCTTTACGTACTAAAAGAATAAACTGTATATACTCGATGTGTTATGTATATATATATATATTGTGACATATTAATTTTAATTTATCGTGTACATTCACATGGTATAGTACGTACGTATTTAGTATAACAAACCAACAATCATAAAATTTTCTGCAAAAGAGAAAAAAGAAAAGAAAATCTAAGTTTTAGCTCGTGTACGCACGCATATTAATACTTATGAAGTTTTGAAGAACTCATCGAGACGAGGAACATCTAAACGGAGGGAGTAGGTAGCTGTTTTGTAGTCACCCCATGTGAATGATTTATACCTTCGTGGATTTTCCGGCGATACCATTTCCGGTAACGGTGATATTTTTGCCTCCAACGGCGGTGCCGCAAAATACATCGCCGACATTCGAGGCTTCCCTGCGGTGTTCGCTAATACCCTGTGCCTCACACTTGTGAATCTCCCATTCGTCAATGCCTATTGTTTTTATTTTTAACTTGTGTTTTAGTTTATTGCATGCGAGAGAAATTGATTTTTTAAAAAAAAAATAATTACGATCTAACCATAATTAATTGTTTTTAAGAACTTGCTAAAAATGGAAACTTTGTTTTAAAATTATTACCTGAAGGCAGTCACCGACCAACACGTAGAAGCATGTAGGGTCAGATGGTACAGGGATCCAAAAGCCGTCGCGTGAGCAAACCTCAAGGCCATCTACGTCGTTGGATCTTAACACCGTCAAGATCTGAGGGTCAGAATGCTCCCCGAAACCTATTTGGCTAACGCCTCTCAGCGCGGGTGGATAGTGATTCAGCCGCAGGATTGAGTCGCTACGGACATCTCTGATTAGCTCGCTCACCTGCTTGCTACATCTCTGCCCCCATAAATTCTCGGCCGTTAGATCAATTATCTCACACGCCAGATTTTTAACGGCGCGTATGTAATCGTTCGTGGCCGAGCTACAAAAGGAAAATATTACGTACGTGGCATTTAGTCAACACGCTCGCTCAACAATTGCTGCTGACGCAGAGAGCAAATGTAGTGAATATTAGATATCAATAACACAGAAAAAAAAAAGGAAAGGCATGAGATTGTGGTCAGAGCTAGGAATGTTCGAAAATGAGGGACCCTACTCTCTTCTTTTTTTTACAGGTTGTCACTTTAATTATTGAACAAGAAGAATGAATAACAGGTCAAATCTTGATTCATTGACGTTTCGAATCTTGATTCTTTGACGTCCCCAAGTGTTTTTGTGTTCATGCACAATCGTCCCTTTATTGACCAAGTCTATTCAATTATTATTTCACTTTGAGACGTGTGTGTGTGTATAATCTTTATTTCCAAAAATAATAATAATCTATATTTATTTTTTTCCCACAAATTTATAAATCATCAGTTGTGTTCTACGTATTATCTATAACGAAAAACTAGTTAGCTTCATTTAGGATACAAGTGGATGGCATTCTAAGTGTAACCCACATGATACCAATATACTATGAACCAAGAACAATAAAGGAGCAAATACTGATAATAATTAAAAGCCGTGTCTTATGGGTTGTTGTCTGAAATATTAGCGTATGTGTGTTATGTTTTAATTTGTTTCACCCGATATAAAATTAATTAATGTGTCATGATGTGCGTTTGGATAAAGACACGCTGCATTATCATGATATATATAACTGCAAACGTTTAAAATGTATTTTTCGTCTCTTTTTATATGGCAGGAAATAAACTAGGTTCGGTTACCATTATACTATATGCCAAAAAAATCTTTATAACTTTACAAATTAAAGTTAGTTCAAAACTGGCCAGTAATAAGTACGAAGAAGGAACAAAGTTTGTTATACATACCTGAACTTGAAGGGGTCATCATGTGAGATAGTTTCAGATTTATCAGCGACAGAAGTTGGGTTTGCGTGGAGAAGAAGATACTCAAGCTCACCCAAATCTCCATTAAACCCGATGTTCTTGCATCCGTAACCGAATGGGCTCGCCGGACCGGCTCGTTGCTTCTCCGATCCCGGTTTATTAAAGAACTCTTCACCCTCACGCTCAAATCTCCAAATAATCTCCGGTTTAACTCCATGGTTTATCAACTTGAAAACCCCATTAACCTCGCAGGCTTTCACGATTTTCTCCGATAGTTTTGACCGGTCGTGTGAAGAGAAATCGATCACGGGCAAGGCTTTCGCCTTCATTCCGGTGTGTAGGGACGGTGTTGAAGAAGGCAAAACCATGTCCTTTTATTTTTCTAACAGAAACTATATTTTTTAAAGAAACAAATACTAGTAGAGAATGAAATCAGGAGGTTTTGATATGAAAACCCCGATAGAGAAGAGTATTATATATAGTGTATGGGAAGCGCTTGATGAAAGGTAGGTTTGGATAATGATACAAATGTTTTTAGTTAAAGCAAATTTCGATTTTAATTCTTATAATGCTACGGTTCCCATGCGGTTAGTAATTAATGGGGAAAATTAAAGTAATCGTCTCATCATGCATATCGCGTAAGGTGGGCATAACATCAATAGGGACGGTCGAGTTTTCAAAAACAAAATTATTGTCAGAAAAAATTGTCTATAAGTTATGCATATAACTCCATCAATTTTTTTCCAAAGAATGTGTATTACAAAATATGTATATGTTCAGCTTAAACATCTTATTTTCAAGCTAGGTACACTTAAAAGTTAAAACATATATATGTTTTTTTTATTTTTAGTATTATTGAATTTGGGTAGTTTAAAAATTGGTGTAGAAAAGTAGTAGATGTTGATGTTTAGTTCTTCAGATGATTTAAAGATTGAGCACTTATTGCCTTCAGTTACGGGTTTGGTTCGTCGTAATGTTGATTTCTTAGTATGCAGTATTACAAAACATAGGTATAATTAGTATAAGCATAGCAGTTGATGACTTAAGTTGCCAATATATAGTAGTCTGGTCATAAATTTTAGAGAAATTCCCTTAGATAGTCCCTTTTAGTTTGTTTTTCACAAAAATAGTTCTTAAAGAAGAAAATGACCAAAATATTTTTTTTGAAGCTAAAAAATGCATATAAATGCATTTATACCCCTAGGGTTAACTAATTTGGACTTTAGGGTTTAAAGTTAAGGGGTGGGTTTAGGGTTAGAGTTTCAAATTTCAAAAAAAAAAATATAAAAAAAATCAAAATTTCAAAAAAAAAAGTCTATTTTGGTCATTTTATTTTTTTAGGGCTATTTTTGTGACAAAAACTAAAAAATGGCTATTTAAGAGAATTGCCCTAAATTTTACTCCTTAAGTTTTGAAAATATACATGTTTTTTAAAAAAAAAAATTCAAAAAGATGTAATTTTTTACGTTTTCAATGTATTATTTTAATTGTGAAAATAATATATTAATAGTCAAAATTTAACATATTTTTTACTCTATATAAAAATTCTAAAACTTACATTTTTGAAATAGAAAAAATATCATCTACTACTATAATTTTAATCATGAGAATCCACGAACAAGTTTTAAAAAATCTTCAGAATAACTTCATAAATTTAATGAAAACAAACATATAGAACTGTGATTTCTCCCATTTTTAAGTAAAAGGTAATAAGTCATTCAAATACTAAATTTTGATCATGGTTGATAATCTTAGGTGTGAACAACAAAGTGTATAACATGTCATGATTTGTCTTACGGTAAGATAGATCTTTAAGATTTTAAGATGCTACTATTTTTCTTGTGAAGTGGCAAATAGGAATGGAAAAACTTTTTTTTTTTGGTAAAAGGGAAGGGAAACTTAAAGAGAATCAAGTGCTATTATTATAGACGATGCGAGTGGAGAAGAGTTACAATGAATTGGGAAAAGTGAAGATGGGCCAGGGTAAGGCCACCATGTCGTCACGTAGTGGAAATGGTCAACCTTGATGGCTTCTATTAGCCGTCCGATTAACTAAAGAAATTGCTTTCATAGCCCATACATATTCCTTTCAATTATTATGTTCTCTCAACTCTCTGTACCAATACCTAGTACCTACCCATTTACTATGTTCATTTTTTAAAAATGATTTTTATTTTTACTTTCTTTTATTGGTTGTTTACTGTTCTACAAAGCAAAATAATCACAGTCAGCCCATCATTAAATACAATGTTAATGATCCATCAATATAAATAGCACTAAAATATTGATGAATCATTGACATTGTATTTAATGATCTACTTGCTATAATATACTATTTCTGTATCATTTTAAGTGGGTTTTAAGCTTTTTCACAAAAAATAAGAAAATACAAAATTTTATGTAATTTATTGTGGTTACATAAAAATAACATTAAATAACACTAGTTCAACCAATAGAAATAATATACAGTATTTTGTGATTGGTCACACATTTCTAATAACAATAAATTTTATCTTGAAAAATAAAAACATCACTTATTTTGAAACAAAACTAAAATACTTAAAAACCAGTTAATTTGATACAGAGAGAGTAAAAGTTATATCTTCGGTTGACATTTTTCAATATGCATTTATTGAGGAAGAATGTTGGAGAAAGATAAACGAAAAAAATTAACAAAAGTTAAGATGATTTTTCTACTTTAGAATTTGAGACAATATCTTTTTGGATACTTTAAATTTTTATGTGCCAAATTGATACTTCATAAATCCTAGTCTAAAGTAGAGTCTTAAAGATTAAATAATTAATGAATTTTTTGGATTACTAGTGTACGATAGAAACCTTTCAATTTTACACGTTGAGATGAAAGGTTTATTGTGGATAATTTTATGTATGAGAGACAAGAGGATAACTTTGATCTATTTTAAAAATGACTGTTTATACTTAGTGGATATGACGACGAATTTGACGAACAAAAATTAAAGTTTTCGAGAGATTACAAAAAAAAGCTTTAAGGATGTGAATTTCATATAAATTTCTCATGGTAGAAATGTCCGAATAAATTTGCTAGCGAAAGAAGTAAGTATTAGAAGTCATATTTTTTCCATATAAATTCGACACAAATAGACAGATATGCTATTCGGAGAATCGGTTAAAACAATGATTGACAAAAAAATAGTATTAAAATAATATTTAGTCAGTTGACTTTTTCTCTTATTATTTAATCAAATGCTGAATAAATCAATTAATATTTTATTTTAACTGTTTGTTTGTTTTATGCATGTCACGATTTTTCATCGGCCTAATACTAGTCACCTATCTAACAAATCAACGTCTTGTTTCTGTTGTTTGATGTAAAGTGGTAACTCAAAATTGAAAAAAAAAACACATTTTAAACAACAAATTAAACGAAAGAAATGGATAATCAAATCATTTAAATTTCTATAATATTCAAGATACGAAATATAAAAGAAGGATGGGAGAAAAGTTGACCAGAGACAGGTTGGATCAATGGAACATGGCATCTGACACATTAGCCGACATTTTCCCATGAATGAAACATACTATATACAACAGGTACCAAACCTAACTCTATTGTATTAAAAGTGTTTTGGTGTGGCCATTATGATGAGTAGATGAGTTAAAATGATTATCTTCTGCATTACGTAATACTATAATTTAAACACACTATAAAAATACATATTTTAAGAACTTGATGCATGAAAGAACAAGAACCTGCATTAGTCAAAAAATAAAAGAAGAAGAACCTGCAACATACACTAAGAACCAGTATTTATTTTGGGTTATTGTAAACCGTAACCTGAGCTAATATGTTGGAAGATGTAAATATGTTTTCATGAATAATGCAGTTGACCAACTAATCCAAATGGTGGACAAAGAATGTTAGCAACATGCTCTCGTCCATCCGTGATAAAGCGCACATGAGAGGCAAGAACGAAGCCAGGATCATTTTGTAGTGGATGCATAATCTTATACAGAATTTGAAACTATAAAAGGAATCGAACCTGAGATAACGGTTGAATACATTTATGCTTTAAACCATCACAACTAAATGAGTTCTGTGAACATTTATATACTAATTAATTTTTATTAATAATATTATCGGTGCATGTGCTCCCATAGTAGCTGCACTAACGGAAGATTTAGCCATATGGTTTATTATTCAATAGTTATAGTTTTTGATTTTCAGAAAAAATATTTTTGGTCGGCGTCATTAAATTTGTAATCTCATAGCTGGACCATCAAAAAAACATAAAATGGGCCTGTAAAAACCATTAAAATTATAAATAATAAAAAGGCATAATGGGCGAATAATAAAGCCCACGTAAAAACAGCGTAGTGATGGATGTTTAGCGAGGGAGAGTGTGTCTACAACAAAGATCAATATGCAGTAGTCTTGTAGGACGGTTAAAAAAAGAGAAATCTCAAAGATCAAGAGGTGAAAATGCAGATTGGCATTGGAAGAGATGAAGCATTTGCAGAAGTTGAGAGAGAGGAAAGTAGGAATCTCAGCATGGGAAAAGCGAAACAAGCAGCAGAGAAAGCCGAAGCTGAAGCGGAAGGATGAGAGAAAGAAGAGCTTTGTGTTGTTGCTAAAGAGACTGCTGTTTTAATTGAAGATCCCAACATGTAAGGAGGAGGAGATAAATTGATACTCTCTCCGACCGTTGTAACAATTTGATATTATTATGAAAGAAAAAAGAGCTTCATTCAAGGAATCAAGATTTCATTTACAGTACGTACGTAGTCCCAATATATAGTTATCAGAAGTTAATGTTACTTTTGAAGCTCTGACCAAACTGCCAGTATGAAGGAACAACGTGGATTGCTGTCTTGATCTTACCGTTGCTGGCTTGGATTTTGAAAGAGAGACTTTGCCCGTTAAGGTAAGTAAGGCTTTGCCAGTTAGCTCCCCAGTTTCTTGACATTGTTTCCCATTTGGCACTCTTGGAGCCTTTGATCCATACTTGGGACAGATCACCTGCACCTCCTACATTTGAGATGAGGACAAGCTCGAAGTAATCTCTACCGTTCATCGTGAATCTCATACCTCCGCTTCTTCTACAGCCAACCCTATAAGTAAGTAAGAAACGTCTTTAATTTTGATTATATATATAGCACATATGTATATGGATTCTTGCTGGAAATGAGGTTTTAATTAGGGGTTACGACTTTCTAAAGAGAACAGGGACGATTCCAGCTCTGTAAATGGCGATGGTCTCAAAAGCAGGCTGAGCCATATCGAAGTGAGGTCTTGGAGGATTGCACCAACCTCCATTATCGTTTGGTAAAGCGTAATTTGGAGGACAGAAGTTTGTAGCTGTGATTGTTATCCATTTGCCTTTAACACACCATTGTGGCACTTTGGTCGCGTCGCACACCATTTGGTAACAACCGCCGCATGATTTGCCGTCGTTGAACAGTGCAGTGCTTAGCGCCGCCGTGTTTGTTTTGTAACCATCGCTGTAGAGGTCGCCATAGCCACATGCTCCACCTGATCCATCCGATTTTATTAAAAACATTATAGCTAGCGAATATAAAGACCAGTCAGAGCTTCGAATTAGTTTCTTAATTGGGAAAGAAGAACAATAAAACATGAGAAATTAACTTAATTACCCATTGTACCAGAAGCATCACTTCCACCATAGAAGGTTGCATGAGCTTGCATCCAACCTGCAGACACCGAGGTGATCATATTCGTACATATCATCATGAGGAGGAAGCTGACAACGCTCGAAAGACAGAAGAAGATCTTCGTCATCTTTTTTTTTTTTTTTTTTTTTTTTTGCTTCAATTTCTTTTTTAAGTCTTGGGATCGAAGAGGAATTGATGAGAATATGCATACATAGACGTACGAACAATGCGAGTATTTATATTGGGGGAAGCATTGAGCTCGATCGTTCCTAACTATATACGGAAAAACTACAAACTATATAGTACAATCACATGCATGACAACTTGCGAAAAAAATGCCTTCGAAAGATTGATAATTAGTTTTTCTTATTTTTCACTCGTAAATACCGTGGTACGTTAGAGGACATTAATTAATTATATAACCAGCAATGTTACGTTGTTATTTTAAAATTGTTTTGTTCATATCTAGTCTGTCTTATTTGATTTTCTTTTTAACAAAACCAAAAACAAATTAAGGAAGAGATTAAAACAAAGTCTCCTGTCATCGTACATTCTACATCATCTCACTCCTCAACATGGCAAATGGCACATGCATGTACGACGACGGTACGTACTTTTCAACCGTATCCACCAAGAAACAAAACATTCATACCAATGTTCATCAATGATAACAAGAATTATTTGTTGGACAAAAACATTGATGATTTTTAAATTACTCGTAGATTTATAATCATTCCGACTTGTAATACCGTTGTATATGTGCTTAATAAGATTTTCAGGTTTGATTATATATGCTAGATAACAAATATTTTATTAAATATCTTCCAACTTTTTTTGAAACCAAGGTATTTGTTTCTTAAAATAAAAATGTAATATGAATTGAGTTTATTTTATTATGTACGTAACTTGAGATTATCTGTCATGCATGCAGTTGGTCATTAGTGGCCCCCTAATATGAAGGCATATCTAGAGGTACGTCCTCGTTCTTATGTTCCATTTGATCAAAGTCACACATGACATGAACCCAACCCACCCCGAATAATTTATATTAAAGTCAACAATATCAAAATAAATAATTAAATTCCCGTTCCATAATTCATATTTCTGATTTATTTTTGCTGTGACAATATATCTCAAAGTCAAGTTGGTAAATTCAGACGAGTTAGCAAGAATATGAGAAATGGATCAAAGCACACAACGAAGACCTGTGACAGTATCATCAAGAAGCCTTTACTGATAACAGAGTTGGGGGAAATCCTAAGAGTCTCCTGGTTTCAGCTTTAGAGGAACGGAATAAGTTGAGTCTAATGATATGATCTACGACGGTCCAAGAACCGGTGGTTCCTGCTGTACTAGTGGAGTTTATCGACCAATAGAACTAATCTGCTGGGTGATTGATACGATGAGGTTTTTATGCAACAAGGTCAACACTACTGGAAGTAATCTAGTAAACTGAGAGCAATCTAGGATACACATAGTGCAGAATTAAAAGAGTATAAATTGATATGTAAAGATACGAAACATGTAAAACTGAACATAAACACAAGCTAAAAGATATACTGTTGTTTGGGTTTATAGAGTCTCTTTTGATTCTTTCACTGGAAAGAACAAACATATATTATAGAGAGTCGAGCGAGACACGTCTTTTGTTTTCTGATTTCAGTTTTTAAAACGAGGAAACTAGAACATCATCTTGAGTATTAATACCTTTAAAGACGTTCCTGTCTTTTTCGTATCTCTCCAACTCAGCCACAAAGTCAGTCTCCCCACCTTTAATTAGTTTTGTTGTTGATAAAAGCGAAGATGGGGTCCATATAACTTACGTGGCAGTTTGCCAAACACTTTTCTACAAAGGCCGATTGATCTGGGCTTGTATCCAATAAAATGTTCTAACGAAAGAAAAAATAACTAAAATTTCTTTTTGAGAAAAAAATACGGAGGTCTCGAAACCGACAAGGAAAAAAACAAGCAATTGATGGCTGCTTAGTCGAACAAGCCGAAACCCAAATCTCCATCACTCTCTTCAGCTACTTCTTCCTGCAACCACAATATATCCACCAAAGATCATACAACTACCAACAAAGAAAAGAATCAAACTATTTCTTGTACCTTCTTCTTCTCCTCAGCGGCAGGTGCAGCTGCTGCACCACCACCACCACCACCGGCAGCTGGAGCAGCAACTGGTGCACCGCCTCCACCACCACCAGCACCAACGTTCATGATGAGGTCGGTGACGTTACGTTTCTCAGCCATCTTGGCGAATAGCATTGGCCAGTATGACTCAATGCTCACACCAGCTGATTTGACCAAAGTAGCGATCTTGTCGGCCTTAACAAGATCAAGTTAAGGATATAAAGTCAATAAAAACCAAACCATAACCATTATTAAAAAAACACACACATAAAGGTGTATATGTCATAAAGAATACAAACCGTGATAGCAATACCCTCGTCCTCGAGGATCATAACAGCGTAGCTGCAAGCAAGCTCTCCCACTGTCGACATTTCTTTCTCTGAAACCATTTCAATAACCGCTTATTAATCACCAATCCGGTCCGTTCAATTCAAAATTCTAACTATTCATTATCTAAAACAACAACCAGAAGAAAGAGACGGAGGAACATCATGTACCTGGGATCGTTTATGCTTTCGCTGAGCGGCTCCGACTGAATTTTCGCTGGGGTTTGAGTACAAATTTGTTACACGCTGAGATTTATAAAGCCTCTAACCCAGGCAGATACGGCCCGGTTTAATACTCGGTAGGCCCATTTAAATAACTCTGCACGGTTTATAGGCCTTTATTTAACCACGTGCTTGATTCCGGTTTGCTCATCTGAGAGGTTAGAAAAGGAATAGTATTATGGCGAAAGTTGAGATTATCTTCGACAACAGACGATAAAACTTATGTGATACCAAAAGGTTTTAGCTTTCTCGTAAGAAAATGGTCACTGGTGATTATGTTTTAGCTCTTCTTACAAAGGAGACCGATCGATCGGAGAAAATTATACCATCTCCCTTATTTTTATTTATAATCGTTACGACTCCTTGTTTTTGATTCCTTTTTAAAAAAAAATTCAAATATCAATTATGACTATTCTTCGTGATTGCTTAATTTCTTTCTCACAGTCGAATGAATCCTTCCTGATGTATTATGTATACTTGATATATGTTTCAAATAAAATAATGATTTAACAGTCTTTCTAAGTTAATGCATGTGACAATCTATTAGAATATGAAATAATAATAGTAGTATCTAATTAAGAAGAATATTGTTTCATTATTACATGCAGACTTTACTTCGACAGAGATTATGTAAGATTCTCTTCAACTCACTCAGTAGAATCTTGAGAGTTAAACTTGATTGGTTCACGATATATAAGCTCCTTGATATTCCCTTCCGTCAACGAAGATTGCTCAAAGGACTGAAATTCTTAGAAATTCAACCAATAATATCTTTTCTTGTAGTACACATATAAATAAACCGAGATATATACATCTTTTCTTTTCCATAATTGTCTCAAAAATTTTTTTAACAATGGAGGAGATGATTGGTAGTGTTTTACCCAGCCTTTATTTTGTTCACAGCTAATTTAGTTACCAGTCTTGTTTTAGCTAAAAAATACAATATTACAGTCCAAATTTTTTTAAAGAAATATATCAACATTAGAAATCAATTATTTTACCATTTTTGTTCAGTCCTTTATAAACTTCTGAATTAAATATACTGTAATAAAATAGACATATACGGTCACAAAATCTATGACTTAAATTCTAAAATGTACAACTTCTACCAATCATATCCTAAATCTCTCCTTATTCACACTTATTAGAGTCGTCGAACGTATCATGTATTGTACACCGCGATACATGGGAATATTAAAGTCCACCGACGTGCACATGAACGGACATGGTCGGTCCATTAATCCATTGCGCAGTTTATTCGTTACGCGAATACTTTCCAACTTTTTTAGTTTATTCAACGTATGCCGACTTTATCTATACGTGTATGCAAACCAAATATCTATTATATTATGTATTATTTTTATTTTCTGATTTTAAGTCTTTCATATAAATAAATTATGGTCACAAGACACGTATAACCCACGCTTTCACCCTCACTAGTGAAATACCCTCACACGTACACAACATATCACATGGACCGACTTGATAAGATCAATCTCGTAATGCCATCCATCTATCTATTCAAGGAAGAACTTCCTACTAGTATATTAATATACCACGTAAAACTAAAACCGATCGAAACAAAAAGGAAAAAGTAACAAGAAAGAATCGACATGGCGAGTTTACTAGAGAAAGCAAAAGATTTCGTGGCTGATAAACTCGCCGGGGTTCCTAAACCGGAGGGTTCGGTTACGGACGTCGACCTTAAAGACGTGAACCGTGACTCCGTCGAGTACTTAGCTAAAGTTTCAGTCACCAATCCTTACGGTCACGCGGTTCCGATCTGCGAGATCAATTTCACTATCCACAGCGCTGGCCGGTAAACCCTTTCTCCTCGTTTGATCTCAAAATTTCTTCGATTTAGATGTTTTGATTTTCGGTTTATTATTATGGGTTCTTTATAATTCCTGGGCGCGTCAAAACCAATATCTTTTTTTTTTTCTTTTTTTTTTTCTTTTTTTTTTCGATGGTTTGGGTTTACGGTCGATATTTTGATATATGAAAACACATAAACTAATTAATGCAATACATGTCCAGCCATATGATTAAGTTTGCTAATAGCATATCGGGTTTGTGATTCTATTTGTATTTCGATTACATTTGATATATATTTATTCCGTGATAAAAAAATATATTTTTATTCAAATTAACTTATACTAATCCGTTCATTTATTTTGTTAATTAACGTTTTGTATTTGTACGTTGAATAAAACTTGTGTAGAGAAGTAGAAGTGTTTATGGTTTGAAAATACGAGTTCTCTATTATGTAAACTCTAAATTCGTGTAATTATAATGAAAAAATTGATAGGGAAATTGGAAAGGGGAAGATACCGGACCCTGGTTCACTGAAAGCAAAGGACATGACGGTTATTGATGTTCCGATAGTGGTGCCGTATAGTATACTGTTCAACTTGGCTCGAGACGTTGGTGCAGACTGGGACATTGACTATTTGCTCGAAATAGGTCTCACCATTGATCTTCCTGTTGTCGGGGATTTTACTATCCCTATTACCAGCAAGGGTGAAATCAAACTACCTACTTTTAAAGACTTCTTCTGAATCAACTTTGTGCTATTAAAAAAACAAAAACAAATATCTTTTGTAGTGGTGATATAATGTAACAACTAGTAAGTGTGGTTTGCCTATAAAATCAGTTGCTGTTTTTTTATATATAATGTATGTGTTTATTCACACAATTAATATGAATGAGAAGGATGATCTTCTTCTGGTAAGAAGATCTGAGAGACAAAGTCTTGGAATCGAGAAGAGTATGTCTTGGGATGGACAGCTGAGATAGTCTTAGAGCTGTGTTGAATAGACTTGTAACAATGTTCAATGCGTTTCCTCAAACCATAATCTTGGAAGATGTCTATGATCCCAAGATATAATATCACGTCGTACCACTCCTCTTCTCTAATGTTCTTGCCCACAATACTCCCTGACTCTCCTCTCTCGACTCTTCGTGCTCGTCCGGGTATCTTCATCCCGAAGTTTGTGCTTGAGCTGCAACAAACACACAATCATCATAAAGGTATTGTGGCACAGTTTGATAAAAATTGAGAGCATAAGAAGAAGATATTATCATGGATTGGTTACCCGTTTTGGAAGATGTCGGTGAGTTCTGGCATGGAAGCAATGCTTCCTTGTAAAGAATCAGAAGCTTTGGTTGGTGCTGGACTGGGGCTTATGCTTACTACTGATTCTATCACTGAGTTCTCACTGTCAAGTGAATCTGCAATAATGTACATCTCCCCATGTTTATATATAACACGACAGGCTTCTCTCTATAGATAGGGAGTGATTTAAAGATCACCTCTGCTCGGAGTGCATGAATACATTGTTGAAGATCTATCTGGAGAGTTTGAAGCTGTCTTCATCAGCTTGGAACTATTGCTGTCGACAGAGCCTTCAAGATTGACAGTTCCATATATTATTTCCTACCGTAAAAAAAACAAGAGAAGAATGCTTATGATAGGGAACGATGTTTACCTCGTGATGTGAAGCTGTCGTATACAGGGCTTAATCCATCAACTGAACCTGTGATCAAATAAAACCCACCGATCATCTTTAAAAAAAAAAAAAAAAAAAAAAAAAAGATATGAAGTCTCTTTTATCACTTATAAGAAGGGATGCTTAATTCAGTCACCTTGACATGAGCCTTTCACTTGTAAACCAAGCATTAAGCTGTAATCCATTATCCCTTCATTTTCCAAAAGTTCACAGTCTAGCTTTGTTTGCCTGCGCGATGGCACAGCTTGGGGTGAGCATCTGGGACAAGAATCAAAGATAGAAACAGAGGGGGAAAGAAAAAAAAACACTCACTTGAGGAGGCGGTGTCTGGCCAAGGAATCCACATAGAAATGAAAATCAAGGTCGGTATCCTTCAAAATGGTTTTATCTCTCACTTTGATCTTTTTGTTAGTTCGGCCTTGTGATGAACCCTTTAGATCATAGACCTTGTTCATAAAAACATCTGATTGCAGAATGTTTGACATGACGACAAAATATGTCTGCTTACGGAGGAAAGGAACAAAACAAGTAGAGAAGGTTTGATTTTAAGCAAATATAGTTCTAAGCCGAAATAAACATCCCCAAATGATTTTAAAAATTGTTTATACTCGATATATGTTTACCTTAACACCTCCAATAGGTTTGAGAGAATGAGCTCCATAGTTCTTAGACAACAAGGTTGTCCTGTTTTTATGAATATGTCGGTAGTAGCCAGGCAGCATCTCTAGAATAACCTACATGGGAAAGATTTTTCAAAACAAAAACGAAATCATTCAGGCATTTTTTTTTTTTTTTTTTTTAAAGGAGAGAAACAAAGATTTGTACCTTGATTTCGGATTTGCGAAGAATCTTGATGAGAAAGCGGTCATCTTTGGAGAGAAGAAACATATGACCAACTTTCCCTGAAGAAAGCTTCCTCAACGTCTCATCATTGCAGATGGATTTCATGTATTCAGCATGGTTAATATCCTCAAGCTCTTGCACAAGACTACAAAAGTATAATAATAATAATAATAATATAAAAAAGAATTGAATATCCATCCCTGCACATGAGAACTTGAAACATAAATGAAATTATTACTTGAATCCCAAGGGACAATAGTCCTTCCATTCAAACTCAGTAACGGTCCCTGGTGGAAGATGTTTAATGTGCTTGGAAGAGTAACGAATCCGGTTCTTCTCAGTGGCTTTCACGTCCTTTGCTGTTATTTTCCTTGTAAACATTTCCGTATTAAACTCTCTTAAGCCCACATATTTTGTATGCCCCCCTAAAGGAACAATCCCCAAATTTTGTCAAATAAAAATTGACCTAAAATCCAAAACCCTAAGTCTGAAATAATCGAAATTCCAATGCATTTAGATATAGGGAAATCATAGCAATGTGGAGACGAAATTCAACGCAGAAAATAAACCTAGAAAGGGAAGCCCCTAGAGATGGCCATTCATGCCAACACACATGTCTAATTCAAATAAATTGAAGAATATCTCCAGAGGAGGAGGAATAGATTAATAATAATACCTGTTTTTGTTCCAGGAAGAGATTTTTGTTTTTGGATTTTTTTTTATTTTTCTGTTGAAGAGGAGGAGAAATATAACGAAGACTCGTATAGTTTTGGCCGTTGAAGTTCGCCAACTCATTCCCCTCTGTTTACATCAAACCAATTCCCGCCTTCTGTTTCATATCACTCTTGTCCATTTTAATTACTCACCTTTATTATTTCTTTATATTTATTACTCGAAGGCCCATTAACTTATTAGGGCCCAATCTAAGGTTACACGCTGTGGACTTATCGTATCCATAAATCTGGACGGTCCTTGAAACCCACTCAACATCGTCTTTCTTCTGCTCAGTCCAATACCATCTTTCTTTCTTTCTTTTTAAATAAAAGAATTACCATATCATATAGTTTTTGTTGATAAAATGCCATGTAACAAGATAAACCTTATTCACAGCGTTAACTACTCTTTCACATTTTTCAAGTAACTAATTCATCTTAGTGGTACCCGAAGCTAATTCATTTTACAATGTTAAACTACCCGAAATTTTACTGTTCTAACATATTATTTTCACGTGACTTTAAATCAAGATATAAGATAGAAACACAATATGAAATCCTAAAGATACAACAACTCCAAACACCCGAACAAAACTACATGAGAAGAACTACCATTGATAGAAGAAGGGTATATATATGTATATATTTCGTTATTCTTTATTTATATATATATATATATATATATATATAAATGACATAGAGGTAGCCAATTAACGTAATTGAGATCTTCGAGGATTCTTCATCACCCAAAACCTTTCAATCTGTTGTGCTGTTCTTCCTGGAATCCTCCCAGCTATTAAGTCCCACCTTCACAAAGCCAGCCCAAAAATTACATCTTTCATAATACCCTTTGTTAAAATCGTCACATGCATAGTTAAATATTCACCCAACAGATAAATTTTTACAAAGAGATGAAATAATGAAAAAACCTTTCGCCAACGAGCTTATACATTCTGCAGATCAGATCATCTTCTTCTTGGGTCATTGCTATTTCCTCCCACTCAAGACTGCTCACTTCTGTTCCACCTCATCATCCAATTTTACATAAAGTCAACTTTTATACGGCAACTTTATTTTCGAGATGGCTGGGGAAATATATTATACCTTCAGAAGAAGAGGCAACGATGGTGGCATAAGCATTGGTCTTGGGATGCTTCGACTTAGGTTGCTTATCCATCTGCAATGATTTTCGATCCTACCGTACTAATCAGTTCGAATTTGGTACGGTTTAAGGGAGAGAGGATCGGAGAGAGACCCCGAACCCTCTTCTATATTTATAGTGTCCAGCTACCGGGTTTGGTCGGTTTTCACACCAAGTTATCATGTACTCCTATTGTACTTTAATATCCTTCATTCGGATTTAACTAAACTGTTAGTGTACATAAATAACAAAACAAAGAATCTTAAAATATTATTCTTATTAATTATTTTGAAACTTATGTGTGGCAGTATTAATGCCAGTGGTATGAATGTAATGCTTGAGGGTTTTCCGTTGTGAACCAATAAGAATCATATTAAACATGTTTCATTACATCTGTTGCTTCGTCATGTTCTGTGTAAATTGCTTTAAAAAATAAAATCGATAAGACATACAACTTGCCGTGACTTTATGTTTTATATGCATGAAAGTAAATGATAATTAACTTAATATCAACTAGCTGTTTTTACTACGTAGGTTTTTTATACACACATGAATACACCTTTCTTTCTTTCTTTCCAAGCCCTATAGCTTTAATGAACAAGATTGGGGTACCTAGCGAGAAAATGTATCGGGTCTATAACTAGCTGCTGAGCATTAAGAAAATCACTATATACTGGAACTTATTAATCCCAATCAATTAGTATAAGTTTTTATTTACGAATTCCAATGGATTAAATATTTTCATTTCAATTAAATTCACAATTTAATGAAAGGTGTTGTTACAACTATCAATTGAAGAGTTGAAAGTTGGTTAGGTTGTATAGAAAATTAATTCTAGCATTGTGGATATTCCCACTATTCACATCGCAATGTTATTCCCTGCTTCTTCTTTTTATTTGGTTCGGTTTATTTATTTATTTACAAGACTTTCGAAAAAGGTTGAGCAAAGTACTCTGAACAAACTATGCAGTTGCAACTAAACATGACACGTATATTTTTTGCATATTTTATTTGCTGGGACCATGGCATGATTCATGACGCATTCAATCCTTATATATGTAAGTTAAAATATACTAGGTTAAAATATACTATATGAGTTTTGCGTAAAAATGTTATTTTTCGGTCTGCTGCACAGAAACTTACGAATACACAGAGAGCTCAATGATGGCCGTTAAAAGAAAAAAAAAAAGAGAAATCATAAAGGTTGGATAAAAATATACATCAAGCGTTGACTGAAATAAATTTTACAAAATTCGAAATTATAGCTTTTCAATTACATATTTATTTTATTAGGCAATAGCAAACATCGGACGGTGACTAGTAACCTATGTGTTTTATGACAACACTATGAAATCAAAAAAAAGTTCTATTCGAATAATCATTAAAAACCAGTATATGAATTATAAAAACTGAAGTGCTAAGTATATCCCAAACTTTTTTATATGCCTTGAAAAAGTTGAGATTGGGAATCCATTAGTAAGAACATAATTAACCGGGAATTCTTAGGGTGGGGTTAGAACCGATTCTTAACTTTAACAAATAAAAAATTAAAAACTGGTTCTTAAATAAGACATTTAATAATCGGTTCTAAATCCTTTTTAAATACATGTTTATTTAAATCTTACTCTTAGTTTTATTCTTTCAGTCACAGCCCTTTCTAAGACTAAGGCTAAGACGAGGACAGTCCAAGCTCTCACCGAAGTAGAAGCCTTTGCTCTTGCCGCAAAGAATCTCAAATCTGCCGCTTCACAATTCAGACACCTACATAGAAAGCAGCTCCAGCATACTTTCAAGTTCTCTTTTTCATTCTCTCTCTCTGCTTATTAAAATTGAACTAAATCTTTTTTTTTGTAATGTCGTCAAGCTTTATTCGGTGCAATGGAGAACATGGGGAGCGTCTTTTATACAAGGGACGTGGCGGAGACACTGTCGAAGGAAATTAGCAAAATCATTACAGGAAGAAGAAGACCGTCTACGAGGCGTGCTCGAACGGGAACGCAAACGCGATACAACAGCGGCGGCTTAGTCATCGTCGTTGAGCCTTGGAGCCACACTTTACGCGTCGCGTATCGCCTCAAACGTGCTACAGAGGCATATTAGAGATATATTGGGAAGCAACATATGTATCTTGCGGACTAGAAGTTACGGACCCGTTAAAGTCCGATTATGAAGTGAAGCCCATGAAATCTATGAAGCCCAAACTGAAGATTATTATATAAATTCTATTGTGATAAAAATTAGTTAATTGAGATAAATATCATAAATTTAGATAATTTATATTTCTAATTGAAATAGGTCTAAGTCTTGTGTATATATATAACTCTCTAATTGAAATAGGTCTAAGATGATCAAGGTGTGGCATGACCCCTGGCTGAGTTCCTCGCGTCAACTCCAGCCTACAGGACCTCCTCCGGAAATCACAAGCGAGATGACTGTTGATGGACTTCTCAATGCTGAAACTCAGGAATGGAATCAATCTCTGATCCAGCAGATATGTCCCGATTGGATGACCTTAATTCTCAGCATCAAACCAAGTAAATTAGGGGCTCCTGATAAGCGGTCTTGGATTCACACGAGAGATGGGATTTATACGACAAAGTCTGGGTATTTGGCGGCGGTTGAAGCTCGAAATGAAGATTTGAACAGAGAGCAGCATGGACAACCTTTCAACTGGAACAGAGGAGTTTGGAACCTGCACACTGCCCCTAAAATCCAACTTCTAATCTGGAAGGCTCTTAAAGGTGCCCTGCCGGTGGGAGAAAAGCTACAAGCTAGACAAATAAACTGCAACCCGATGTGTAAGCGCTGTGGTAAACTCGAATCTATTAATCATCTCATCTTTCATTGCGACTTTGCAGTAAATGTGTGGAGGGCAGCGCCTTTTGCACAACAGTTTGATATGAGAGGATCATTAGATTTAGAGATCGACTGGTTGCGAATCATTGCCATCCCCTGTGTCCCCCCTGTGGGAATTACATCCGGTTCCTTAGCTCCATGGATTGTTTGGTCGTTGTGGACGGCTAGGAACAATCTTATTTTCAATGACAAAGGCCTCATGGCAGAGGAGGTGTTATCAAGGGCTATCATTGCGGCCAGAGAATGGCTGAGTGCACAGAGAAAAGAAGAGAAGAAAGCTCCTGATAGACTCAAACCAAACACCCGAGAGAACCAGGGTATCATTGTTCAATCGGACGCAGCATGGGATGTAGTGACGCAGCGGGCCGGCCTAGGATGGGTTATTCAACGGCCAGAGGTTTCTCTGAGGTTTCAATCGTCTGATCCCTTTGTTAACTCTCCATTGGTAGCTGAAGGACTAGCTTTGCGTGAAGCCATTAGAAAATGTCAAGAACTGGAAATTAAACATGTTCGCTGTCAAACCGACTCAGCTCAACTGATTAAAGCTGTAACATCAAGGGAGGAGCCTACGGAGCTGTACGGTATCGTAGCAGACATTCATCTAGATTGTAATGCTTTTGATTCTATTTCTTTTACTTGGATCCCGCGTGCGAGGAACCAAGATGCAGACAATTTGGCAAAACAGGCCTTGAGCCATGTAGCAGTTTTTACAACTGCATAACTTTTATTTATCTAATGACAGTTGCGTTCCAAAAAAAAAAATATATAACTCTCTTGTAACTCATTAAAAAATAACACAATAATATTCATATTTTATTATATTTTATATGGTATAAGAGCAATCAATTCATAGAGATCAAAATTAAAGCTTTTGCATTATAAAGTTTAAGCTTTGATAATTATGATCATCAGTCGTATTGACGATATTCAAGAAAGTAGCGACCATGATGAAGATGACGTGAAACACATCATGTGATCTTTTGTTCTAGTTTTTAACTCAATACGTTGGGATGTCATGTCATTGGGTTTAGTTTTTAATAACTTAATAAGGGTTAGTTTCTTTTATGTTTTGTTTTGGGTACGTGCGATAAGTGCGTTGCTTTTTTCAATTTTTTTTAGTTTGGTTTTGGTGAGTGCAAGAATTACAAAGAGATTTAAGGGGTTTGAAGGTAGTGGGTTTTAGTGATGACTTCTTGCAGTTTTCTCCTAAGATCTTCCGGGGATGGAGATCTTCGATTTACTTCTTTGTATCGTGAGTGTGGACCCATATTTTTAGGATGGTAAGCTGCATTTCGATGATGGGTGCAGTTCCACAGTTTACATAATATACGAAAATAATAAAAGATTCACACAAAGCACAAAGATACATAATATAGTGAAGTTTTAAAAAAGTGAAGCTTACTTCCAGCTCCAGCTGTACCACTTGTGCCTTCCTCTCTCTTTGCATCTTTTTTTGCTTTTTTTTCCTCTTTGCTACCTTTGTTACAGTCACTGCATCTCGCTAGCCAGAAAGTTGCCAATCCAGAACTATCGTGACAATAGTCACAACCCTCATGTGGGGGCAGAAGCGATGCAGTACGTTCAGCTGGTTACAGTAGCCATAATAAGCTAGTTGTGTTGAGTTATCCATCTCGATTTTCTCGTTTGAAGTTTTCACTAATATGGAGAAATCATTTCCTTGTTCAATTGTTTCCATGTTTCAGACAATATAAATAAATCAACATGCAGTATGATTTTTTCGTTTTTTTTATAAAAGTCTGATGAAAATATCTCATCAAGGGTAGTGGGCAATTACTAACATACTTTATTAAATTCATTACTAATTCTGGAGAGAATTGTTCTTGTCTTCCCACGTATCCAATCGTTTCCTAGCTTTTTCCACCTAAATTGTTGTATAATAATAAGAATCTTAATAATATGTAAACACTCTTAAAAGTCGAACCAAATTTAACCAATAGGATATGAGTTCATATCAAGTAATATTACCTCTTTATCCCAATCTATTCGGTACGTGATGTAAAGTAAAATGCGGGTTTGCATGAGGGTACCTCCAATCATCCCGGTCCATATTCCCTATCACCAAAATTCACATACATTGATTTTACTATATAGATAAAAGCATATACTATACCGAAAAATTGATAACGACCTTGGCTTGCAAATTGAAAGTAAAACCCAAGAACACAACCAATGGGAATACCAACAACATAGTAACAACCAACATTCACATACGCCACGAATGTCTGCCATCCATTATCCATATCCCACTGCCACACCTACAAACACATACCAATTCCAGATTTATTTGGTTCGGTTTAATAACTAAAATACACTGTTTTTTCCGGTTTGAAGTGAATTTTAACTGCACGTGCATATACGTACCGGACAAGACGGGTTCGATTCCATTGAGGATGACTGTTTTAAAAAAAAAATCTTCCTCTTAGTTTTATTCTTTCAGTCACAGCCCTTTCTAAGAGTGAGGCTTATAGATATATACTGGGACATATAGAAAAAGTTTTGTTCAAGTTAAATCTCAATGGAAAACTATTAGTTCCAAGAAGAAGCAGATAAGATACTAACTAAGAGAGACAAGTTTTACAACCTAGCTAGTGAGTTTCTATCACCATGGTCTGCCTTTTCCTCCAAGCCGGCGTGCAAGCACAAAATATTTTCTCACTGATTCAAACAGAAACAGATATGGATGAGGGTATTCTATATAAGTTTGTCAAGCAAGTATTGGCCAAAAGGGACAAGGAAGCAGACAAGTGATTCCTAAATTAGAGAATGAAAATTGTCCTTTTTAGGAGTACTTATTATCTTTGGCAAAACGGTATCGTTTATGTCTTATTGCTTCGGTTAATTTAAATAAGTAACAAACGACGCCGTGAAAGAGAAGTTATAAAGAAGATCTTCTTTGGACAAATAAAATAAAGATCTTCAAGAATCAGATTTTCAATTGCAACAAAATTAGCCGTTGCTTTGCAAAACATAAATAGTAAGAACAAGAAGCAAGCAGAGAACGACACGTCTAGAAAGGAGACCCTCTCTGGTTTCTTCGCAGAGATCGAAACCATCAAAACCCTAATCGAAAAGATCACTCACCCCTTACACGATCTCCAAATGAATACACCAAATCCACACAGAGCGCCAAGATCCTCCACGGATTGAGAGACATGATGGAGTCCAACATCGTCTCCATCTCACGCAAGGCCCCAACGCTGTTAAACCCCTAATCGACCATTGAGACCAAGAATTGGTTACTGCGTAGACAAGACACGTGTTTGCATTACAAAGTATGTGCCTTTTCTTTCTATTTCTGTTTGCTTTAGTAATTTACTTTTTGTTTGATGATTTGAATGTGATTGTTTTCTCTTGGAAAAATTGAATCTTTATTGCACTAGCTCTTTCACGGGTTTGGTTAATTTCATTTGTCTGGTCATAAACCCTAGTTTATAGGCCCCTATGTCCAAATTACTGAGAAAGAACACTCTTTTGATTGATCCAAATGTATTTGCATATTGAATTGAAGTTTCGTTTCGCTTCTTCTTTGCTTCGTTTGGTTAAGTCATTCAATTTGGAGACCTGGATAAGACTGATATAGGGAAAGGTTAACTTAGTTCTTGTCACGGCTGGATTACGTGTGATTTGTTTAGAGATTTGTTTTACGAATTTTTGTAACAATTTTTGGGTTTTTGTTTCTAAACTGAAATTGCATCTTTCTTACCTGTATTATGTTAATTTTCAGTTCCAAGGAATCACCGAAAAATAAAAGAAAAAGATGTGTAATTACAAGATTCAAAACTGTTTGTGACGCGAAGGAAAGAATCTGGCGTCATTTGGATTGGGCCTGCGTATCAGAGTCGTCCGCCTCAGCCCATTTATCAGGTTACCTAAATCTTTACTTTTTTTGTAATAAACTACTTCTCCATTTACTTAGTTAAAATATTTGGGTCTTATCAATAATTAAAAGGCCCTTAGCAATTTGGAAAACGAATATAAGAGAAAATTAAGTCTTTATCTTTTGGGCTTAGTATTATTACAAATATAATTCTTTTAAGCCCAAAGATTTAAGCCCAAAGATTTAGGGTTTATGGTTTAGGGTTTAGGGTTTAGGGTTTACAATTTAGGGTTTAGGGTTACCCGAACCGAGGGTTAGGGTTACCCGAACCGAGGGTTAGGGTTACCCGGACCTAGGGTTAGGGTTACCCGAACCTAGGGTTAGGGTTATCCGAACCTAGGGTTAGGTTACCCGAACCTAGGGTTAGGTTACCCGAACCTAGGGTTAGGGTTAGGGTTTAGGGTT